>JAOXYA010137320.1:0-10170 GCA_028565675.1 Sorex palustris | reverse complement strand
GGCTGCGTGCAAGGCAAACGCCCCACCGCTGTGCTACCGCAGCAGATAATCACCGTGTGAACAGTTATAAAGCTTTCGAGTTTGAGTCTTGGTCATACAATGATGAAACACCCATTCCTTCACCAGTGCACATTTTCCATCACCAAAAACCTCAGTATCCCCCAATCCTACCCTCTCCCTCTACTTGTATGGCAGATGATTTCCACATTACTCTTGCTCTACTTTGGTTATGTTCAATATTTCAACACCTGACCCACCATTATTATTTGGGATTTTACCCCAACACTCAGACCTGCCAAAAAGGCAACATTAGACAGTTTGTTTCTTATTGCTGATTGTGAATAGCATCTGATTTTGGAATTCTGAAATTTTAATAATTAAATCTGGACGCATTTCTGCCAAAAGCTTCTGGGTTCTGAGTTTCTCTTGTGTGTCCCTGGGATCATGGCTGTTAAGCAACATAATCAGTAGCTGGCAGTACCTTTCATGGGCGGTGACTCGGGGTCTTGTTGGGATGGGGGAGGTCAAGGAATGGCTTCACCCCCATTCCATGAGGCCCCATGTGTCTCATCACTGCTGGCCCATATCTGACTGTCTAGTGGTCTCTGGAAGATGGCGGCCACTGAGCCACTAGGGGGAATAGGCAGAGGGAAGGCACCTTTTCCCACCTGGGGTGACCCAGCGCCCGCAACCTAATGCGATGTGTGGACGCATTTCGGTCAAAAGCCACTGGGTTCTGAGTTTCGCTTGTGTGTCTCTGGGATCATGACCATTAAGCAGCTTGATCAGTAGCTCAAGATTTAGGTTTTAAAGAGTGGTTTTAGGTTCACACTAAACTGGAAAGAGAATTTTCATATGTCATCTTGCCCCAATACATGCCCAGTCTCCCCATCCACAACACCCCTGCCAGAGGATGCGTTTTATCTGTATATGCTTCACCCAAGCAGGGGTCAGAATATCCACTTCCTGCTGGATATTTTCTGGATTTGACAAATGTATCTACATAATAGTAGCAGACAGAGTGCTGCACTGCCTTAAGGATCCATGGGGCACTGCCTGGCCAGACATCTCTGCACCCCTAAACCTGGAACCTCTTGTTCTACTGTCTTCATAATTTTGTATTTTTCATAATGTCCTATTGCTGGACTCATACAGTCTCCTCCAACCTCACTTTGGCCATACCCATCAGTGCTTAGGGCTTACTCCTAACTCTGTGCTTAAGGATCACTTCTGGTGGTACTTGGGGGGGCATGTGTGGTGCTCCCTGGGGATTGCACTGGGGTTGACCATGAGTAAGACACTGACAGCTCATTTCTTTTTAGTGCCAATAATTCCTTTGTCTTGCTGCGTGGACCGTACTTTGCTTAATTACTTTTCTACTGAAGGACATCTTGTTTGTGTCCAAGTTTTGATAACGAATGAAACTACTATATAAGTCACTGTACAGATGTTCTCTTTTCACTGTTGATAGTATCTTATGATACGCCAAAGTATTTTAATTTTTATAATGAAGTCCTAGGCTGTTGGTGTCATAATCAAGAATCATTTCAAAATTTTGTTCTATGTTCCTTTCTAAGAATTTTATTGTTTTTAGCCCTCACATTGAGGTCCTTGAACATTTTTGGTTAATTTCTGTGTGTCATATTGAGTAAGGATTCAATTTAAGGATTTTTTTGCTATTTGAGATCCAGTTGTTGTAGCACTGTTTGCTGAAAACACTGTCCTTTGTCCTTTGAATGATGTAGACAACCTTGTTAAAAGCCACTTAATGGGCCGGAACAACAATATTGCAGATAGGGCTCTTGCCTTGCATGCATCTGACCCAGGTTTGATCTCTGGCATCCCAAATGGTCCCCCGAGCATCACCAGAAGTGATTCCAAGTGTAGAGCCAGGATTAACCCCTGAGCATTTTTGGGAGTGGTTCCAGAACAGAACCAAGAAAGAACCAAAAAGAAAACCCCACTTAACTATATCTGTCGGGATTTATCTCTGGGAACATGATTCTACTCCCTTGGTCTACATGTCTTTATGTTAATACCAGACTGTTTTGACTATTTGAGGTCTCTTCAGCCTGCCTATGAAATTTAACAAAAAAATGTCGTTGAGATTTTGGCAGGAATTGAAGCTCTTGGGTAGTATTGCTGCTTAGCAGTATGAAGTATTGCAGTCCATGAACATAAGGTATATTTGCATTAATTTATATTTTTTAAAATTTCCTTCAGCAGTGTTTTAGAGTTGTCATTGTACAAGTCCTCTATCTCCTTTGTTAAATTTTTAAGGTTTTTTTAAAAATTGTTTTTATATATATATATATTTTTATTATTTATTTATTTACTTTGAATACCCATCCCTGCACCAGTGCCCATTTCCCACCACCATGAATCCCAGTATCCCTCTCACCCCCCATACCCCCCATCCCACCCTGCCTCTGTGGCAGGGCATTCCCCTCTGTTCTCTCCTTTTGGGTGTTGTGGTTTGTAAACAAGTTAAGTCTGATTTTCAGGGAGAAACGTTGGATGATTTTCTTTCCATTGATCACTTTGTATATAAGGAGATGTCGTGTGGCTGCTTATGCAGCCACGTGGTTTGGAAAAAATGTCCTGGTACCCGCTTGCAGGCTCATGGTCACCAGGGTTCCATCTGGAGAAGGTGAGATGCAGCACCTACCCCATCTGGGACCTCCCAGTGACATCGGCTCTGTTTGGGACCTGGAGCATTCTCTGTTTGGGACCTGGAGCATTCCCCAGGAGCTGTGGGGCCCTCCAGCCAGTTTTCTTCTTTGTTGCTGTGTGCTGTAAGATGGTGCCTCGGGGCGCGTTGTGGGCATGACTTCCGGAATCAGAGGTTGCCTGGGAGCCGGGGCGACCCCATTGCAGTTTGGAAAGAATGTCCTGGTACCCGCATGCAGGCACATGGTCATTGGGGTTCCATCTGGAGAAGGCGAATTGTTGTTGTTGTTGTTGTTGTTGTTTTGGGGCGATAATACCCACCAGTGCTCAGGGTTTACTACTGGCTCATCATTCCTGGTGAGGCTCAATGGTCTACCGGGGATCAAACTTGGGTTGGACACATGAAGGCAAGCTGTATTATTGCTCCAGCCCCCTAAGTACTCTTTCTGCTGCTGTAACGCAGCTATTTATTTATAACTTTCTTCAGAGCATTAATAGTGCCTACAAGTGCAACTGCTTTTTGTGCGTTGACCGTGTCCTGCTAGAGTGGGACAGAAAAGCACAGTGATGGTGGCAATGGCAGTGGAGCCCTGCCCGCCTCTCCTGGGTACCACAGCAGCATCTTGAAGAAGGAGCAGGTGGTGACGGAAGCTGTTCCAGGCTTTGCCTCACTGAGAGGAGCAAACTCATGGAAGCCAGAGGGGACACAGAGAAGCTTCTATGACACCAAATGCCAGGCCCATGAGGTGTCCCTCTCCACATGGTGGTGACCACTACAGGTGTTTGCTGTGTAGAAAGGACAGGCAGGACTTGCTCCGTGGACGCCAAGCTGACCTCTGGCTTTGGGGGACAGAAAGGAACCGAGAAGCCTTGTGAGTGAGTATGCATGTGAGGGTGCAGGGACCGCGGCTGACGGGAGAAAGACGCCCTCCTGGAGATCCTCATCCCTGTGGATGGAAGATTCTGGAACAGCTGCTTGGAAGGTTTTAGCTCTGGGAGGCCAGGCCAGGTTGCCAGGCTCTTAGGGACAAGGGAGCTTTCTTGTTTGGGGGAGATGCTGCAAAGGCCAAGCCTTGGTCTGGGGTTCACGAGGACCCCAAGGCCTGTTGGACATGCTGCTGGCAAAGAGGATCTTGGCCTGCGAGGAAATCTCCTGTTTCTCTTAGACTGGGTTCCTGCCTGGGTGGGAGACTGGATGGCAAAAAAAACTGAGGGTGACCTGCAGTTCTATTCTCCAGGGATCCAACTGAGAAAGGAGAAGGTGAACATGCTACTACTATCCTCCAGGGGTGCCACGAGCATGGCCAGACTGCAGGGGCATGAGAAACACCGAAGCCAACATCTTCTGTCTCCCAAGGGGCTTCTTGCTTAGTTCTGCCACTCGGAGGTGGTGACGTTTTTGTGGCTGTGGCTGGCGGAGTCGGAATCCTCAGCGAATTCAGGTCCCGTTCCAGATTCTTCCTTCCCAGCCCCACCTTCCACTCTACCTCACCCCAAAGGTCTGCGAATCAGAGTTGTTGTTTTTTAAAATAGCTTTTAATTAGGAGGATTTTTATGAGCCCTGGATATAGCTCAGGGGTAAAAGACGTGCTTTGCATGTAGGAAGACCTGGGTTCCATTTCTAGAACCAACCCCACAAACAAAGGCATTAAGGTCATTCCTGTAGCATCAAATTTACATAAAGTTTTAATTGCTCTCTCTCTCTCTCTCTCTCTCTCTCTCTCTCTCTTTCTTTCATTCTTTCTCTCTTTCTCTCTTTCTTTGGCCACACCCAGCAGTGCTCAGGGGTTATTCCTGGCTCTGTACCCAGGCACCACTCCTGGTAGTGCTTAGGGACCATACAAAATGTCTGGGATCAAACCTAGTTTGACTGCATGCAAGGTAAGCACCCTACCCACGGTACTATCACTTTGGCCCCAAATTGTGCACTTTGGTGAGATTTAACACACTTATGCAACTATGATTGTAATCCAGTTTGTGGATATATTTCTATTTCAGACCTTCCATGTGTTGTACAGAAGGTCTGGGGACCCTGCTGATGATTTTCAGTCAACCAGGCTTATAGCTCCATGCAAGGGACTGAGAAGATGCTGCTGTTCAGGTCCCGTGGTATGGGGGACCACCAGGGACACACCTGGCAATGCTTAGGGGACCACATAGAGCTGGAGATTTAACCAGGGTCAGCTACATGCACAGCAAACATCCTAACCCCCGTACTTTCTCTCCACCACCAGAATCCAGTTTTAGAATTGTTTGACTATTCCTCCCCCAGATTTTCTCATACTCATTTTCTTTCTGTTCCTATCTCTTTGCCTCTTTTTAAAATTTTCAATAATTTATTATAATTGACAAAAATGAAATGAAGTAATTCATTCAACAATAATTCAAAGGGTCATATCCCTTGAAGTTTATTTATTTTTCTCATCTTTCATTTCTTTATTTGCCCCCAAATTTTATTTTATTAAAGCCCCGTGAGTTACAAAGTCATTCATAGTTGAGTTTTAACAAGCAATGCTCCATCATCTACGCCCTCACCAGTGTCAACTTCTCTCCACCAGTGTTTCTCGGTTCCCTCTCCTTCCCCCCACCCCAGCCTCAGTCTGTCATCCTGACAGGCACTTCTTAAGTTTGGTTATTAAAGTTTGGATCTTATGATTTCAGTGCTGTTGACTGGTTTGGATATTTAGCTCAATCATTTCTTAACACCGTGACCCCTGCCCCCACTGCTTCTCATCTATCTCTTCTTCCCTTTTCCTTCATTCTCTTTCTTTCCTTCTCTTCCCTGTACTCTAGGGGAGAATAGGAATATCCTCTTTAAACCATTGCATTTCCTCACCCAGTTACTCTAAATGCCTTAAAATATCTTATAATACATATAAGTGATGTCATCCTGCTCTTGTCCTTCTGGTTTACCTCATTTAACATAGTATCTCCCAGTTCCATATATACCACATATAAATTATATCATCTTGTGTGTGGTCTTCTTCTGGTTTATGTCATTTGACATAATACCTTCTAGTTCCATCCATGTTGCAGCAAATTGTATGATTTCATCACTCCTTACAGCTGTATAGTATTCCATTGTGTAAATATACCACATTTTTCTGATCCACTGATCTGTTGTTGGGCATCTAAGTTAATTTCAAATATTACGTTGTTTTGCCTCTTTTGATTTATTTGTTTAGTTATTGTGTGTGGTGCTGGGGATGGAACCAAGGACCTCACACATGCAAAGCATGAGCTCTACCTCTCAGCAACATCCCTAACCTGGTATGAAAAATTTCTAAGTGTACCCCAGGTTCTGTTCTAAAGAAGATTCCAAATCCAAACTGAATTCCCTTTTCCTTCCTCGTCTCATTAGCCCCTCTTACCTTGTACTCCCCAATTTTCAGAAAAATGGAAGTGAACACAGATGGAATTTTAAAGAACTAATCAATCAACAAATAGGTCAATAACATGTTAGAGGATGAGGGTTCTTACAGTTTTTGCTTTCACATGCTTTTTTATTCAGAGGCAAAATCTGGAGTGATAATACAATGGGTAGAGTGCTTTTCTTACACTAAGCTGACCTGATATGGTATCCCATATGCTCCCCCAAGCACCACCAGGGGTAATTCCTGAGTGCAGAGCCAGGAGTGACCCCTGAGCATTGCTGGGTGTGGCCTCCAAATAAGCAAAAAAAAAAAAAAAACAACAAAAAAAAACCCCAGAAATAAAATCAAGTGCACAATTGAAAGATGATTCAAGAAAATGAAATAGAGTTCTGGCTATCAACCATAAGCATTAGGAACAAATCGGTAAATCACATAATACTTAAGACATAATGGTAAATCCTGGAATAGGTTCTTGGAAACTGACTGTAAGCAAGACGGGGTATAATGAGAACAGGTCTTGGGAAAACATGGGCTGGGATTGTTTTTTATTTTCTCATCAATAGGATAACAAAACCACATTGAGCTGTGTTATTCCAGGGCCGGCTGTAATAATAAAATAACAGCCATTAACATTTCTGAGCCCACGCTATGTGCCAGATGCTTTCCCAAGTACTTTGTGCACAGGACTTCATTTGTGCAGCAGTTCCTTAAACCTGGCCACCAAGAGCAACGTCCTTTGCAGAGGTGGAAGCGAGAGCTTCCTCAGGAAAGCCAAGGGACTAGGAACACAGACGAACTAAAATAAATGGGGTCAGAGAAATTACTGGCAGTCCCTCCATCACTAATTCTGGCTTCTTTCCAGAACCCCTCTCTAGGGAGCATGGTTGGTACCTCCCCCCAAGAGGATGGTCCAGCCACAAAACCTCTCTCCACCCAACCGCCCTTTAGGTAGTTCCACTCTGAGAGAGGAGAAACGTCACTTCTGGTGGCCTACAAAGGCCTGCCCATCCCCCAGCCTTGCAGCCACCCTCTCACTTACCCTCTGGGCCTACACTGGCTCCTTTCAGCCCCCAAACTTCTTTTTGCTTCAATGCCTCTTGTGCAGCTCTTTGCTTCCGCTTCTAGGACCTGCACAATTGCTGCTCACCCTTCGGATCCCCGCTCAAGCCCTCACTTCTGCCCGGAAGCTTTACCTGCCCAGACCAGACCCTCCTGGCTGAGGAGGCCCCTGCACTTGCCATGTGTGAGCCCTGTCCAGGCACCTGCTTGCCCGCTGCTCTCTGAGAGGGCCGTCAGCGCCTGGGAAGGGAGGCTGCTCACAGTCTTCACGGTGTCTTCAGCTCCCCACAAAGTGCATCACAGTTATGTGGGAGGGGGTGAGGACTGAGGCAAGGAGAGTCTTGGGGTAGAAAGGGTTGGAGAGGTGATTGGGAAGGCTCAAGGTGAGGAACTACTGAGGCCACTTGCAAGTGATCCACAATGTAAATGAGCTGAAAACAACCCCCTCCAAAGGGCAAGTCCCAGGGGCTGGAGCAATAGCACAGCGGTAGGGCATTTGCCTTGCACGCAGCCAACCTGGGTTCGATTCCCAGCATCCCTTATGGTCCCCTGAGCACCGCCGGGGTGATTCCTGAATGCAGAGCCAGGAGTAACCTCTGTGTGTGGCTGGGTGTGACCCAAAAAGAAAAACAAACAAACAAAAAACAAAGGGCAAGTCCCTAGACTGGAAAACAGGGTGTCTTTGGGTTCAACCAGCCTCCCCCACACCCTCGGAGTCACAGTCATCTTGGAGCACCCCCAGAGTCAGGAAAATACTCCTAGTTTTCTGTGGTCCATGATTGCTCACACTCTTCTCCTTTGCCCCTTCTGATACATGTGGGTAGCAGCTGAATCAAGACCTGGGCATGGTTTTCGGGTCTAGAAAGTTCTATCTCCCAAGTTCTTTTTTTATTTTTTCAATTTTTAAAATCTTATTAAGTAGTTCTCAATATTTGATTATGTTTAATATTCAAACACCAATTCCACCACCATTCCACCTTCCCACCACCATATTTGGGTGTTTCCATCCCAAACCCCAATCCCTTCCCCAAAGCAGAACCAAAACAATATAATATTTCCCTCTGAGGTTGGTTGCCTCCTGCTTTGAATCCCATCAAATGTGCTGCGGTACTCTTGGAGTATGGGTAGGGTGTGTGGTATGAAGTGTTGCACAGTCCAGTAATAGGTTCACTCATGGGTGAGGCTCGGCCAGAGAGTGTGGAGAGTGACCGTGAGCAGGGTGGCGGTGGTTGAGTTCTGGAAGTTTTCAGCTGCCAGGGGTGGGTCCCTTAGGGCGGGGAGGGGTCTCACCTGACCCCTCTGAGGCTCCCCGAGTGAAACAGCCTGGCGCGGGGTTCAGCGGCCTGGTTATGGCAAGGCTCCCTTTTTCTATGTCAGTTTCTGGTGTTGAAGAAGTTGCTCTATTCTTGCATGGAGGAAACAGGGCCTTTGGGTGCTGACATATGTCCCCCAGAAGATAATTTAAAGCCCTAAATCCCTTGAATCTAGACATGCAACTTTATTAGAAAACGTGGTCTCTGCACATTAATCGAGGTAAGATGAGGTTCTATGGGATAAGGGAGGGATTCCATCCCATCACAGTGTTCTTTAAAGAGAAAGGACGAGAGAAGAAAGGCTGCTGGGAGGCTCCACAGCTCCCAGAGAATGCTCCAGGTCCCAAACAGAGCCGAGATCACCGGGAAGTCCCAGATGGGGTAGGTGCTGCATCCCGCCTTCTCCAGATGGAACCCCGGTGACCATGAGCCTCTACAAGCATAGCTCGGGCATGTGGGAATCAGGACTTTTATTTCAAACTGCGCGGCCGCATAAGCCACATATTATACAAAGTGATCAATGGAAAGTAAATCATCCAACTTTTCTCCCTGCAAATCAGGCTTAATTCTTTTACAAAACACAACACCCGATAGGAGAGAGAGAACAAAAGGGAACGCCCTGCCACAGAGGCAGGGTGGGATGGGGCGGATGTGGGGTGGGAGGGATACTGGGATCTGTGGTAGTGGGAAATGGTCACTGGTGGAGGAATGGGTATTCAAAAAAAAAAGAATCTTTTGCCAAGTTGTCTTGTTTTTCAAAGGAATGAAAAGATGAGCATTGGGACTAGCCACCCTCACTAGCCTGAGAAAATACAGATAAAGAGGGATGGAAAATTGAGGAGCACAGGGGTGCTTCAAGGAGCAATGGGGATATAATCATTGGCCCTGCAACGGGCCAGACTTTCAATGTTTCCAGGGAAGACCTCAACCATGACATGTCACTGATGATGAGAACTTGGAGTGATGAAGAAAACAGACCCCCATCCCCTGCACTCGTTTTGAACAGTGGAGCATCTGAGGAAATGAGAGATAGCAAAAGACTGTTTCAGAGAAACATGAGCATGCTTGGGACATCGCTTGAGATGATCTTCCTTATCCCATGACCATAGAATGACTCACAACATCTTTTTTTATTGAATCACTGTGAGATACACAAACTTTCATATTTGAGTTTTACTCATACAATGATCAAACACCCATCCCTCCACTAGTATACATTCTCCACCACCAATGTCCCCAGTATCCCTCCCTTCCCAACCCTTCCACTGCCACTATGGCAGACAATTCCCTCCATACTGTCTCTCTACTTTTGGGCATTATGGTTTGCAATACAGATACTGAGAGGCTATCACATTTAGTCCTTTATCTATTTTCAGCACACATTTCCCATCCCAAGTGACCCCTCCAACCATCACTGTCTTAGTAACTCCTTCTCTATTACAATTGCCTTCTCTCCCGGCTCATGAGGCAGGCTTCCAACTATGGGGAAATATTCCTGGCCCTTGTGTCTACTGTCCTTGGGTGTCAGTCTCATATTATATTATTTTATATTTCACAAATGAGTGTGGTCATTCTATCTCTGCCCCTGTCTTTCTGACTCAATTCACTTAGCATGATACTCTCCATGACCATCCACTTATAAGAAAATTTCATAATTTCATCTCTCTTAACAGCTGCATAGTATTCCATTGTGTAGATGATGAACTGTCCTCGCCGCCGGGACCCCTTGGAGGGGAGCGGGTTGAGCTTTCCTC
>JAOXYA010137310.1:0-10170 GCA_028565675.1 Sorex palustris | reverse complement strand
GAGAAGAACAAGAAGAAGAAGAAGGAGAAGGAGAAGGAGAATGAGAAGGAGGAGAAGGAGGAAGAGGAGGAGACAATCTGGATAAAAATCAAAGGAAAACATTTACTCTCCAAAGATCGACTCTATTTCTGAAGTGCCGCAGACACACAAATTCCTTGCCAAACAAAATGTAGCAATTGTGCTCAGCTGATTCAAACAGGCACTCCTTGGCAAAGTCCCTGTGGCTAAAATTCCGGTGAGCTGTTTCTTTCAGCCCCAGTAACAGCTGCTATCTCTCGACTGCCTGCTGGTCCCAGGGTGAACTGCTGACCACACCCACACCTACGGGATGGGTTTTAAGTCAGTCACTCATTCATTAAAGGAAAACTTCAGAACAGGAATGCCGAATACGATCACAGCGGAATCACCATAAAAATCATGGTTCTGGGGAAGTTCCTTCCTTACAAAAGGTTCAGCTTCGAAAGCACCCATGCCTTAGTATTTCCTGTGCACCACCTATCCAGTGCCCTTTAATTCGGGTTGTTTCTCAAGAGAATACACATCAGCCAAGGTTAAGTGACCCTAGGGTGATGTGCGGGTGGCACTTAACCCTGGAGAGGGAGAATAATCACACAACTGGCCCGAATCTGAACTCACACCAGGCGCCCAGAAGCAGATGGTAAGGGGGCTATGGTTTTCTAGCTGGAGGAACAAGCCTCTTCACCAGGAAGGCGCTGCACATCCCCTCGGGGCTGTTTGGGGACGTCCTTCCTCACAAGTTTCTGCCACGCCCTCTCCTACAACTCCCCAGGGCCCGCCCTGGAATGAACAAGCACTAGTGCTAAGGACACGGGCCACTGATCTTGCTTCTCACACAGCAGCGGCCCGGCCACCCCCGCCTCAGACTTTCCGAGCCCCCGGGTGCTGAGGTGGTTCATGAGCACTCTGGGCCTCCCAAAGGAGCATCACAAAGCGTGGAAATGGCAGGCCTCAACTTTCCAGCTCTAACTGCATTCCCCCCACCCCACTCCCCATCCCCGGCTCCATTTCCCAGAGCCAAACTCTCAGTGACACACCCAGAAGACCCTCGGTGAGCTCAACAGTCACCTGGCTCCCTAAAGCAGTTGAAATAAGCGCCCCAAGTCTCTAATCCCACCATCAGGCAGACAAGCTGGGCGGTCCCACAAAGGCGCAGTGCCTTGGGATAGGAACTGCTATTCGGTTTTTCTCAAACTGCAAACCTCATTCTTCTCTCAGCTGGAGACTCACACATGCTACTTACTTACTTCCAAAAGAAAGAGGAAAGAAATTAGTTTCAAACGTATTATCAGGAGAGTGGTCTGAACAATCATAAATGTTGCTGTCCACAGGAACCGGAAGAGAATGCACTGTGGCCATGAAGAAATCAAGGTTCACAGTCAGGTCCAAAAAACCAACAAATCTCCCAGGAGTCAAACTAAAGGCAGATTCTCTGCTGGCCTCTTTTCCAGGCAGGTGGGCATCAGAATCATCCAAGGAAGCTTTTGTTTTTTGCTTTCCAGAACATCTCACCCTGGGCTGGTAGAGTGGGTACGGTGCTTGCCTTGTACCCAGCCAACCCAGTTCAATCCCCAGCATCCCATATGGTACCTACCCCCCAAGCACCACCAAGAGTGATTCCTGAGAGCAGAGCCAGGAGTAGCCCTTGAGCAACGTCAGGTGTGGGCCCCAACCAAAAAAAAAAACCCCTCAGAATATCTCACCCAGAAGTTCAAGAAACACAGAAAAAACACCAGAGGTTATTCTGACCTCACCCTCCCCACCCCCCAAACAGCATCCCTGGTCTGGAGCCCTTTCTGTATATCAAAACTCTCTTATAAAGGTTACCCAGTAGATTTCTAAGGCCAGAGCTGACTCACTGTCTGACCAACCACCACTCTGAGCGCTATCATCCACGTAGACCTTCCAGGAAACCTTCATGGCCCCACGCAGCCGCCGCTGCAGCGACCCTCAATGACTCCAGCTCTGCGCTGAGGCTAACACTCCGCCTCCCGCCAGACACTACAGAAATCCCAGTGTTGCCCCTCGTCATGCTGCAGAGATGAGAGGGTTTGTTTCACTTTTCCTTCTACTTTTTCCACCTCTAATAGAACAGGATTCAACATGCAATGGTCCTTCCAGAAGAACCAGAAATCCGAGCCTTAAAGCCGGACCAGGCTGTTGAGGAAAAGAAAAACCTGTTCTAGCCAGTTCACCAGTTGCCTGCCCAGAGATCAAATGGGCCTCTGCAGAAGGCAGTGCAGATTCGGGCCTGAGGCTTAATTACAGAGAGACCCAAAGAGCTAATTTACTTATTCCACTCTACTTCTGCCCGAAAAGCACTGCAGACCAAGCTCATTCAATCAGAGGCTCCTTCAAATCACACTCTGCTAGGACTTCAAGGTGCAAAGTAAACAGGGAAGAAAACACTATTGTCTTCAGTGCCCCAAAGGCATTACAGTTTATCAGCAAAAACAGATCACAAGCCCAAAGGGGAAAGTCCCCCGGGACATTAGAGAAGTAAGAATTGAGCAACAAATCCAGAGACAGCACAGCCCCACGGCAGTGGCAGAAAATGATGTCTGCAGACTCAAATTACCATTTCTTAGGGGGTGAAAACCAAACCTTAGACTTTCTCCAGACATTCAACCAGGAGTCCAGAGACCTGAGTGTCTGAGGCAAAGCAACTTCACAGAGTTTTCCCTTCTACATCTGCCTCAAGGACCAGACACAGGCCCAGAGAGGCGTCTGGGCGGGCTGAGCCTGGAGGAGTCTCGGCTTCCATCCCTGGCACCGCACAGTGCCCTGAACACTGCTGGGAGTGACTTCCCTGGAAAATGAAAACCCACAAAACCCTTCTACATGAAGTAATGGCAGGTTCAGACCTGCCGTGAGGTGTTCAGCGATGGGCATCCGTGGCGGGGATCACGTGGAATGCTCTGTGTCAGAACCCCACGCGCCGATG
The DNA here is from genome assembly GCA_028565675.1 of Sorex palustris. Taxonomy (NCBI): domain Eukaryota; kingdom Metazoa; phylum Chordata; class Mammalia; order Eulipotyphla; family Soricidae; genus Sorex; species Sorex palustris. The sequence continues at coordinate 7,208 of JAOXYA010137310.1, read as the reverse complement.
ACACTGCAGCACACTGAGTGGCCGCCTCGCCTGGCCTCAGACAGAGCCCGACTGTGGAGGGCCACAGGTCCAGGGAGATGGACACCGCCGGCCCTGAACACCCTGCTCATGCTCCAGGCACCTGGCACTGCACCTTTCATTCACCACCAGCAAGGCAGAGATCGTCTTTCGTAGGGGGGCAGGCAAAGTCAGTCCTGCAGACAAAGGTTCTGTAAACAGAACAATAACCAAAAACAACCCACAAATTTTTTTTAAAAATGGGTTTGGGGGGCGGGGCCATTTTATTTTCTTAAATAGGTTTTGAGGGTAAGAAAATTGGTAAAGGTAAAGGTAAAGCATGAAATCAGATTAAGAGGAGCCTTCAATCTATAAATCCAATACATTTGCAATAAAATTATTGACAACTATTCCTTGTAGTACTTACAAAGTTGACTCTCAAATTTGTACATTAGAAAAAGAAAAGATCCAAGGAGAAAGATCAAGACAATTTTGAGGAATATAGAGAGTTTAAAAGCATAGACTTAATGTAAGGAAATCTTTCGCTGTTCAGAGCTTTTTTGTTTGATGTAATCTTATTTGTTTAAATTTGCTTTTGTTTCCCTTAACATAGAAGTTGAATCCCTGAATATACCATGAAAGTCAAATTATGGAATGCTGTAACTATATTTATCCTGTAGTTTTGGGTTTACCTCTAAGTTTGTCATCTATTGTGAATTAACTTTTATGCACAACATGAGATAGTGATACTGTTTCTTTCCCTGACATGTGGCTATTCAGTTTTTCCAATACCATTTTTTGAAGAGATTTCTATTCTCCCTTTAGTGTTCTTGGTTCCTTTTTCATAAAGAAACTATTTAAATGTGTGAGAATTCAGTCAGGGCTCTCAATTATATCCACTGATCTGTGTATCTGTTATTAGTCCAATACCAAACCATTTGTATTATAATTGCATTGCAATATAGTTTGAAGTCAGGGAATATGATTCCTCCATTCTAGAAGAAAATTGAGAGAAGAAAAATCAGGTATGTAGGCAACATCCCATTCCACAGCATGAGAGAGCCCGTGAGCGCCCCGCCCCCTCTGCACTGGAACATTCCCGGGGCGCACTTCACACTGAGAGTAACAGGGCCACAGGAAGCTGACGGAGGCCCAATGTCCTCCTGTCCCTGGAGGACACTCAAGGCAAGTTAAAGCTTCTGAGCTCTGAGAAGCAGACAAACCTAAACAATGTCAAAAATGACTTTTGGGGGTGTGGGGGGGCCTTTGGGGCCACACCTTATGCCTGGTCTGTGCTCAAGGGTCACTCCTGGCTCTGCACTCAGGGATCACTCCAGGCAGGGCTCAGGGGACGATCTGGGATGCTGGTGATGGAATCTGGGTCGGCCAGGTGCAAGCGCCCTCCCCACTGTACATCACTCTGGCCCCAATAATGACATTTGTCAAAACTGTGTTTCTATGCCGCCTAGGACACAAGTGACAATGGTGCCAAGTGTGTCACTGAGTAACTCTGGGACCTCTGCTGAAACACACCAAGAAGGACTAAGGGGAGGATGAGTCGTGAGCAGAGGAGCAGGCCAAGAGCGGAGCCACAACAACATTCAGGGATTTGTTAACAAATACCTTCTCAGCCTACAGCAACAAGGTACTCTGAAGGCCTAATCCCTGCCTGATTACTGAGCAAATGGAAGTTGCCAAATTGGCTAGGAACTCCCAGAGTCGGCTTCTGTCAGAAGCTTCAGTCAGAAGCGAAATGACTTACTCCTCCAGACATGGAGGTCGCCTTTCCAAGAACAAAAGAAGGCGGTCAGCCGCTGAAGAACAGAGACGAGGAAACGCTCAACAAACAAACCAAGTCTGCAAAAAACCCCAGATTCTTTCTTCCCACATAAAGGAGAAATCTTGACTTCCCCAAACGTACCATAGCTGGACACATATATCACCAGTACTGCCTCCTTCCCACAGTTCCTAACTAATGGGAGTAACAACCTGTACCGCTAAATTAAGAGGCTCGAACTAGTTCCAGAAACACTCTCGCCCCTCACTGGGCGCTAGTACCAGAGATGAGAAGCACAGAAAAGTGCAACCTAAGGAAGAAGCAAAGACTTTGTGTGGAATTTCTAACATGTTCAAAAGAATAAGCCAGAAACCAACCCCTGGGTCACTGGCTGTCCATGAGCAGAGAAACACCCTTCGCCACCTCGGCTCAAGGAGCTGCCCAAATGCTGAAGACAGGTTAAGTTTCACAGGAGGAAGGCACCTCAAACTCTCTCGGGCACTGGCTGAAAGGGCAGGACAAACACGGGCTTCAGTACGTGAGGGGTCATGGACCACCCTGGCGAAACTCAGCCCAGTGGGCCGGCAGCTCAGCGGCATCCTTCAGGGATCTCCAGGTCACGTCTGACAGTGCCAGGGATCAAACCCAGGTCGGATGCATGCAGGGCATGTGTCCTGACCCCTCTTCTATCTCCCAGTCTCATCACTTGAGGAATGTTTACATGATCCAAGGTATGGATAGGAAGTGGGCATACAAATCATTTGCTGGTTAAAAAAAAAAAGATCACAAAGAAAACCCAGCACCACTAATGGTCTCCCTGTACCAAAAGGAATAATACCACAAGGTATAGTCACGCCCCCCCCCAAAAAAAAAGAAAAGGGAAAAATGAATTTAAAATAAGCTTTTAGGATTTTCCACAATTCCTACACTGAATTCCAGAACTGTGACCACCTGGTTGAAGCTAGGATCTAGGGCATCCTCTGGGTTTCCTGCTTCTGATTACCTGGAAGCTATTTCACAACTGAAAGTTGTGAATATTGAAAGCTATGCAAACTAAATGTAAAATCTACCACATCCAGTCAGGCACAAATGCCTTCTTTCTCTGTTGTCCAAGAAACTCATTCACGTCCATTTGCATGTAGCACTGTCTGTCGCACTGTCCTCCTATTGTTCATTGCTCGAGCGGGCCCAGTAACGTCTCAATTGTGTGAGATGTGTTGTTACTGTGTTTGGCATATCGGTTGCGTCACGGGTAGCTTGCCATATGGGTGAGATACGCTCAGTAGCTTGCCAGGCTCTCTGAGAGGGGCGGAGGAATTGAACTTGTGTCCGCCAGGTCGGCCACGTGCAAGGTAAATGCATGACCCGCTGTGCCATCGTTCCAGTCCATTTGCATATTCATATAAAAATTCCTGATCCATAAATGTGTCTGCTCTTGTGAAATCTCCTTAGCACCTGCAAAAATATCTGCCTAGTTTCTTCATTAGGAGAAAAATAAATAATTATGTGTTTCATTTTATATTCGTATGAGTATAATAATTTCACCCTTTGGCGGGGGTGGGGGCTACCTCTAAAAAAAGCGAAATCTACTCAGGGAAAAGATATGCGGGCTCAGGATGTAGCTCAGTGGCAGAATGCCTGCCTGCTTTCCGCACACAAGGCTGCAAACTCCATCCTTGGCCCTGCCCTACATCACTGAGTACAACCAGTACAATCCCCACCCCCGCCCATCCCCCACCCCATCCCCCAATGCTGCTGTAAGCAACCAATCTGAGAACTGAGTCAAGGTGGTTAAAGGTTCCAACTTCCCGTTTTAAGATAAGGAACGGCCTGTGACTACACCGATGACAGGTCTGCTTGAAATCAACTAATAAGAGTTCATCCTAAATAGACCCAGAGCAATTTCCTCTTTCTTTCCCTTGTACCTACTGACATGGAAGTGAGCCTACTGAGGTGACCATTTCACAATATGTTTAAGTCAACACAGAGTTACCCCGTCCATGGCAACTCAATTCAACTGAAAAAGAGGATAGAAAACCTACATTTTCCATTCTTCCAAATTCGCCCGCCACAAATGATTGCAAGCATAAAATCTTGCATGTAAATTTGCGAGGTTAGGACCTCCTGAAGGCCAGTCACTGGGACCTGTATTCCCCATATCTCTTCTGTAAAATGAATCATAGGTTAGCCTTAAGGTTAAAAACTACCCTATTATACAAAAAGTCAATCCAGTACCCCTTCGTTCTCTGTAGGTAAGAACAAAACAGAAACATTGTTCAGTATATCCACTACTGAAAACTCTCCAAGAAAAGCTCTATGACTAATAAAAAGGAATGAAGTTAGGACACATTTGAAAATAATGTGTCAAGGGGAAAAAATTAGGCTAAGTAAAACAAGCTAATCTCTCTTGTGCTCTCTGTCTCTGTCTCTCTCTCTCTGTGTCTCACACACACACACACACACACACACACACACACACACAATGATTCCAATTACAGTCTAAGAGAATCTAAGACAAAAAGCAGCTTGCTGGCTGCCAGGGGGTAGCTAGCACACTGCCACAAGGCAGTGACAGCTCATGAATGTGGGGTTTCCTCTGAAAATGTTCCGCTACCACCTGTGGTGATGGTGTACAACTCTACGACTGTACTAAAAACCACCGAGGGGTGTATTTCATAATCCGGCCGTTTTATTTATATGCACCCAATGTACTCGCAGCTCAGACCTGCATCACAGATTCTTTAAATATACAAGCTTTCTCTTTCTCAAAAGGTCTTTCTGGGGGAAATGTTTCCGAATCGACCATAGACAGCAGAACAGAAACTTAGCAATTTCAGAGATAATGAGGAAAGCTCTGGAATCTAAAAGAAAGTTCCATACAAATGTAAAATCCACTTAGAATGTAGGCCTAGACAGGAACTAGTGTAAACTAGACAAAGACCATTAAGAACTAGATGAGTTTTGTTATCAAATAGCACAATTTTGTAAGCGCCTCAAAAGAATTACTGATTTCTAAAATGATTATCTAGAATATTTGCAACACCACTTTTCCTCCCTTGGTAGGTCAAAAACATGCCCCAGTCATCGTCTGAGCACTGTCCTCACACCACACCCTCTCAGTACCCAGCGGCCTCTCCGAGGCTCCAGGCCAGGTGCTCCCCAGGTGGCCTGGGAGGCCGAGAAGTCCGAACTGCTGCTTTAAGCCTTGACTGGAACTTTAAGTCTTCTCAAGGGTTGAGAGACTCTGGCACATTCCCGAACCTCTACACAACTGAACGTTGTTCATTAGCAAAATTAGATGCCACTGTTAAAATTTCAATAAGGGGCTGGAGTGATAGCACAGCGGGGAGGGCGTTTGCCTTGCACGCAGCCAACCCGGGGTTCGATTTCCAGCATCCCATATGGTCCCCCTGAGCACCGCCAGGGGTAATTCCTGAGTGCAGAGCCAGGAGTAACCCCTGAGCATTGCCGGGTGTGACCCAAAAAGCAACAAAAATAAATAAATAAAATAAAATTTCAATAAAACTTGGGGCCGGAGGGACAGTGCAGTGGGCAGGGCACCTGCCTTCCATGCAGTCATCCTGGGTTCAATCCTGAGCCCTGCCAGGTGTAATTCCTGAGTGTAGAGCTAGGGGTAAAACCTGAGCACTGTTGTGTGTGGCCCAAAATCTAAAAAAAGGGGGGAATCAACAGCTTCTGGGGAAGGGGTGGAGGGGGAAGCAATCACCATTCACTAATCAGGTCACTGTAAATACTAAATGAGATGAGGCGATAAGAAAATGAACAGATAATAAGCACTTACTAAATATCTGATGACTCTGAATTCTTGCACAAATATTTTCCTTTCCTCTCCAGTAAGCAGCTGTACTCAAGGATTGCTCCTGGCTCTGGGTTCATGGAACGCTCCGGGCCCCGTGCTTCGGGGACCATCTGAGGTCAGCCGAGGGCAAGGCCAATGCCCTCCCTGCCCGACTATCCCGCGAGACTCTGGCCTGGACCCCCTGGCCTGAATCTGCCTACAGAGGCTCCTCACGGTCGTGTTAATCCCAAGCAGGGCCTCGGTTTTGTGAGGTAAGATTTTGAAAAGTCACCTTCGCGCCACCAATAAATTCAACCAGAGGATGGCACATGCCCCCCTGCCCTGCCCACACAAAAGGGAGGAACCAAGGAGCTCCTGACGCTCACCAATTACAGACCATACTCCAGAGGTGACGCTCTGGACGCTCGCAAGTGTGACTTGTGGAAAAGCTTGGGAGAGTGTCTGGGTCCAAAGGTTGGGGAACGTGACAGAATAGAGTCTTCTATTTGTCTCCATTATCTTGAACATTTGCCCCAGTATGACTGAATCTCAACACAGTTTTAGTATCTGTCCCTTCTCAGACCTATCAGCCAAAGTGAACTTTCAGAACTTTCAGCAACGGGGTGCAGTGGGCGAGGTCTCCTCAAATCTTGAGTATATGAAAATATAACCACACGGATCCGGCTACCACACAAAAGCTACTTAGTTCCCAAAGAGTTCCAGAGGTCTCAAGTACAATTTATGCCTGGGAATAAACTGTTACAAGCGGTGTTTTGCAAATAAATCTAAAGCTTGCCCTTAACAATCTATGCTTTGTTGCCATCAAATGTTTATCCATATTCACAGAGTTGGAAAAGGAGACTGTGTGAATTTTTTTTTTTTCTTTTCGGGTCACACCCAGCGATGCACAGAGGTTACTCCTGGCTCATGCACTCAGGAATTTCAGGAATTAATCCTGTCGTCGCTCAAGGGACCATAGGGGATGCTGGGAATCGAACCCAGGTCGGCCACATGCAAGGCAAACGCCCCGCCCGCTATATTATCGCTCCAGCCCCGAGTTTTTGATTTTCTAAGGAAACTGCAGAACACTTCCGATTGAGAAGGACCAACACTGTCCTCTCATCAGTGCTCTCTCTGATGTCCAGTGTGCAAGTAGCATAAACTGCAAAGGTTTTTTAGTCCCACATTAAATCCAAGCTATATATGAAGAAAACCCTGTCACTGTCACTGTCCTCCCATTGTTCATCGATTTTCTCGAGCGGGCCCAGTAACGTCTCCATTATGAGACTTCTTGTTACTGTGTTTGGCATATCGAATACGTCACGGGGAGCTTGCCAGGCTTTGCCGTGCTGGCGAGATACTCTCAGCAGCTTGCTGGGCTCTCCGAGAGGGGCAGAGGAACCCTATGGGATGCAAACTCATAGGAACACCCTGGAAATCTGTTGTGCAGTGCACTTCATGAGGTGTGATTCTAGGTATTTACCGAAAGACTAAGGATGCAGCAGTGTCCTTTCAAACAGCCGAAGGTAGAGACTTACATATTCACCAGCTACAGAATGATAGCACAACGGTAGGGCGTTTGCCTTGCACGCAGCCAACATGGCCGACCCGAGTTCGATTCCTCCGCCCCTCTCG
>JAOXYA010137300.1:0-10170 GCA_028565675.1 Sorex palustris | reverse complement strand
CCCACCCGGATGGCAGAGCCTGGCAAGCTCCCTGTGGAGTATTCAATACGCCAAAAACAGTAACAACAAGTCTCACTTCGTGTTCCTGGAGTGAGCAGTCAGGGACGAATGGAGACATTACTGGTGCCTGCTTGAGCAAATCGATGAACAACAGGATGACAGTGCTCTAGTGCTACATTTATTTATTTTGGTCTATTTTGGGGGCCACATCCAAGCTGTGCTCAGCGCTTACTACCAATTCTGTGCTCAGGGATCAGGGAACCATATGGGTATTGGGGTTTGAACCCAGATTGGGCCATGTGCAAGGCAAACAGCATGCTTGTTGGAGAAGTACTGTTGCTCCAGCCACATCAATGATTTACTTTAATTGACTTCTCCAAGGGACCATACCCTGAGATCCTCGGGGGCTACTTGTGACTCTAAGATGAGGGGTTGTTCCTGGTGTTGCTTGGGTACCATGTGGTGCCGGGGATCTAATTGGGCCTCTTCCATGGAAAGCATGTGTTTAGCCCATTGAGTTCTTCTTTCTGGCTCCCAGAAATGCTCATTTTTTTACTCCTGTCTCTGTACTCAGGCATCACTCAGGTGCTGGTGAGGCCATGTACTTCTGGGGACTGAGTCTGGGTTGGGTGCATGTTAAGTAAGTGCCTTCCCCACTGTATTATATCTCTGGCACCCCCAGAAAGGATTTTCAACTTATTCCTCCATTTAATAAAGACTATCTTATGTGCCTTTCATAATGATGTAAGATAAAGAAAAATGTTAAGAAAACATGTCTCTTGTTATAGTAAGAGGTCTTGAAGCGGATTTCTTTTTTTTAAGAGACAAGAGGGAATTCCTTAGTGGTCCCTGGATCAAGAAGATGCAGAGTTTAAGAAACCCCCATTGTGCGTGATCCACAGAAAATCACATTTGTGGAGTTGTTGGGGCCACCAAGAATCCTAGGTGGGCTGTGGTGTATATGATTCTGGCTTTACCTTCTCAATTGGATCCTGTTTCTTCTCATTAACACAAATATTTATTGATACTATTTATCCAATAATTATGCTGAATGTAAAATTTTGTATAGTTTGAATTTGCTATTTCTTGTACACAAAAGTATCCTCCTATTTATAAATGGGTGTATATCTTTGGAATTCATAACTTTTCCCCTGAGATTGGCCTCTGCCAAATATTTAAAACTCATTTCAGTTTCTAGTATGGACCCTATTTTTCCCCCCATTATTTTATTTTATTTTAAAATTTTATTTTCCCTTTACACCTTATATAAACACTGGTTTACAAAGTTGTTTCGGGCTGGAGCAATAGCACAGTGGTAGGGCGTTTGCCTTGCACGCAGCCAGCCTGGCCAAGCCGGGTTCGATTCCTCCGCCCCTCTCGGAGAGCCCGGCAAGCTACCAAGAGGATCTCGCCCGCACGGCAAAGCCTGGCAAGCTTCCCGTGATGTATTCGATATGCCAAACACAGTAACAAGTCTCACAATGTTACTTGGGCCCGCTTGAGCAAATCGATGAACAACGCGAGGACAGTGACTGTGACAGTAACTAGTTACTACAATACTTCTGTCATATTTAATATGCTAATTTATACTCTTGGTGTACCTATCATTTCTCTTGGTTTTGGGGCTGTATCTGGCAGTGCTCAGGGCTCACTTCTGCCCTGACTGCTTTTCTAGTTCTTGTGTTAGACAACATACCTTGGTATGAATAAAAGCACGCCATTGGTCCTGATAGAGTAGATCACCCCGTCAGAGATGCAGCGCTGCTCGGTTTCCGGGTCTTTGTCTCTGAAGTACATGCACTGGAAGAGCTCCGTGGACTGCTTCTGGGCGTGCTGTGCTGCCTGGGAGGGCACAGAAGACCAGTATGACGATCCGTGTCCCAGAGGCCTGACTCACCTGTCTCTGGGGAGAATGTCTTCACAGAGGTGATGACGACTCTTCTCTGTGTCAGTCTAGTTTCTGTGGGAACCTAACCATCTCATTCCCTTAAAAATGTCTTGGGGGGGGGTTGGGCGGGCTGGAGCAATAGCACAGTGGACAGGGTGTTTGCCTTGCATGCGGCCGACCCGGGTTCGATTCCCAGCATCCCATATGGTCCCCCGAGTACCGCCAGGAGTAATTCTTGAGTATAGAGCCAGGAGGGACTGGAGTTCAATCCCAGCGTTGCTCCCCTAGGGCCACTGGCCCCCTGCATGCTCATCTGTAGAGCCCAGGGGTCAGGTATCCCTGGGAAGAGTCCCCCAGGGCCTGGCACCTCCCAGAACCCACCCCCTCCACCACCACCACATGCAAAAAATTTCTTAGAAAACAAATGAAGGAAAAAACCTGTAACCTGTATTTAGAATCCCTTCATAATTCATTAAATTAGAAGTTAGCATATTTGTGACATGTTCATTTTAGGTGAAGGGAAAGTATCACACATCTATGTGACAATGGTTTGGTTTTGGTTTGGTCTGGAACCACATCTGGTGGTGCTCTTGGCTTACTCCTGGCAGGGCTCTGGGGACCATACAGTGCTGTGATTGCCCTGCTCTTTCCTTCATCTCCCTGGCTCCTAGAGTGACAGTTTAATAATAATAATAATAATAATGATAAAAACAGCATCATATAGAACTGTTAATGGTTTTCTTGGGGTTCTCAGTTGATAGGCGATCTTCCACATTATGACATTTTGGGGCAAACATCTTACCTATGGTTAAATCTCCCAAATCCATATCAAGTTACTTCAGACCTTTTTTAGCTTGTTGACAGCTATTCACCAAGTGATAATTTTTCATGTTTTTGCTGCTAGAGCAATTCTAGAATATAATTTGCTAGAACGTGATAATTCATCCTATCACCCAGTAAAGCTCATATCCTCTTAGGAAACTGTATGACGGGAAAGAGAATTTAAAATCCCTTCTTACTCTATTTCTATTGTTGATATGTCTGCATAATTCCTCAAGGTCTTTGTTGTTGAACAACTTTTCCTTAATTTCCATTTTCTCATCTTTTGAAATGGCAGCCAGTAACAACCGGTGTACTATAATATCCGAATATCTTCTTATTGGAGAAGTAAAGTGCGTGTATTTATCTAATGCAAGACCTTTGAAAAGAAAACGAGATCAAGATAAACAAAACATTTATAAACAACTTGTTCAAGGTTACAGGCATACAAAGAGACATTCTAGGCTGGGGCTATGCTCCGGGGCTGCATAACACATGCCTATCATATGTGAGACCCTGGGTTTGATCCCTGGCACAGCAGAACCCTGGGACCAAAGCACCTGCCGACTTACCATAATGATGGAATTCATCCTCTGCACACGATCCTGTAGAGAAATACAGAGCGTTGGACATGGCCTGCGTAGCCATAGACCGGAGCAGCCTGTTGACGATGGGGTCGTCTGGGTCATTGGCGTTATCCAGGGAATCAGCCAGTGTTTTATTGGACCTGCCAACAAGAGTTGGAAGAGCCTTGAGTCAGCCCCGGCAGCGACCACCATGTCAGCACCCTGAGGGGAACCCTTGGCTCAGGAGTCCGAACAGTAGTTATTGATTCTGGACACGGTTCAGAAGCAACTCTTTCCAGCTTTTAACATTTGTACAAAGCAAAGTTTTGTTCAAGCATCTAAGTACATTTCTTAAATAGTAAAGAGTGATGGCAGGGTGGGACGATTCTGCTCTGACCAGGGGCATCGGAGCCTGACTGGGTGGCCAGTCCACCTTCCAGATTTCACATATGTACTACAGACAGCAGAAAGGCCAGTTCTGAACTAGCCCGTGAGCTCAGTGTGCAGACGGAACTCCACTAGACCAAAGACAGTCAGAAGACTAAGGCAAAAATATCTACCGGATTAAAGATTTGACTGGTGGTTAATACAAAACATTCTAGAGTTCTCTACCATTTAATTTGACCATTTCCCTTTTCCCTTCTCTTTTAGGGGTGCCACTCTTTAGCTAAGGCCATGCACGTGTCAGAGCTGCTGGGTCTTTGCCTGGTGCATGTGGCCCACCCTGGGACGGTATCCCTGCCTCAGGCCTAGAAGGCAGGGGGGGCCCTTGCCTCTCAGCCATCCCTGGGTCTCCCCAGACACCATTTCTGATGGCGAAACTATTTCAGCCTGGACATGAAGAGTCAAAGGACCTGTGTGTGGAGGGAAGGCAAACATTCCCACCTGTGTGACTCTACTGCACAGTGCTCCCAGGCTCGGCACATGGGAGAGGCTCTGAGCCCGCACCTCCCCTGGTCATTGGTGTGCCTCCTGGGGCCCAGTCCAAGTGAGCACCTGATTAGGCAGGTAGACAGGGAAAGGCCCTTGGCAATGAAATTTAGGTCAACAAAACTTAGGTCAAAGGAAAACTTGGGAGACTGATCCACCTTGTGGATATGGAAAACAAAGACCTGATAAGACCATCATCAGACCCTGAGGAGACTGGACCCCTCCTCATAAGGTTCCTGTCCTCCAAAACCCTCTAATCTCTCCCTTAATCTGATTAACTTTAGTCATTCAGCCCTGAGAAGACTCTAGAACTATCCAGATCAAGATGACCCTAGGAGAGCCTATACAAAGCCAGCCCAAGAGCCCATTCAAGGCTTTCTCCGCCCTTGGAGAAGCCTGCATTCTCTCTGAGCCGTTACTTGGTCTCTTTCTCTTTCTCATTCTCTCCCCCTCCACACCTTCAAAAAACCCTCCAAATAAAATCTGTTTTACTTCACTGCTTGTCTACTCCTGAAATTCTTTCCAGTGAGCGAGACAAGAACCCTGAAAACCCTGGGTAAGGCCTGGGATTGACCTCTCTTTTCCTGCAAAGAGCAAATCCTTGCCCTAGCCCGAGTCCGTGGCTCCCCGAGAAATTGGTGATGGGGACCAACTTCCGTGCCTGGCAGACCAAACGGGCTTCAGGTGTGGCCTCAACGCCACCTTGTGGGGCTGGCGGGGCTTAGGCCCATGCCGAGCAGGGGCTCATCATAGACTTGACCTGTCCTAGTCTTCCCAGTGGGTCCCATGTGGCTGAGGCGGAGGGGGAGAAGGTGACTGTCTTTTCTCTCCTCCCGACTCGTGTGAGACACCCGTGAGGTCCCCCGACGTCACACCCTCTTGCTCCCGGCCACCAAACAACACTAACAGCTGCAAGGGAAGGGGAAGCGGTAGTGTTGGGGGAGGTGGGAGTACTCCCTGGGGTTCTTTCGCTATGCGTCATGAAGTGCAAAATGAAGGATAATTGTCTGCCTAGAGAACTGTGTTTCCACTGGAATCCTCCATCCACGTTCCAGCCGTCAGAGACCTGAGGCGCTTCCCATCGCTGTGGTGGGGAGTTACCGTGTGTCTATGCAGAAGCCTTTTGCCTTCGCGCATTCCCGGAGCTCAGCAAAGAACTCCTGGTGCGGAGGCGGGTGCTGGCGCAGCAGGGCCTGCTGGGGGAAGCTCTCCCAGATCTTCCTGGCCACCCAGTGGTTGGCCAGGATCATGCACTCGGCCACCGTCTCGTGCACCTCCAGGGGCTGCCGGGGGACCAGGTCGTGGATGTTCTTCTTGCCGTCCAGCTGCACGTGCACCTCGACCCCCTCCAGCTCCAGAGCCCCGCGGTGGGCGCGCTGGGCGCGGACGTGCCGGGCAATGGCAGTCAGCATGCTGATGGCCTCCGCCAGCCCCTCGAGCCGCTCCTGCTTGCTCTTCTCGTCCAGCTGCTGGAGCTCTGGGATGTTGTCCACCGCGCGGCTGTTCCCATCCAGGAGCTCCTGCGCCACCTCGTAGGACAGTTTGTACGCGGACCGAATGATGGTGCGGCCGTACCACACTTTCTGGATCTCATACGAAGTCTTGTCCAGCTCCCACATGACACTCACGGCGTACCTGGAAGGACCAGAGACACTGCGATCATTTTCTTTCTTTCTTTCTTTCTCTTCTTTTTATTATTTATTTTGCTTTTTGGGTCACACCCGGCGATGCTCAGAGGTTACTCCTGGCTTTACACTCAGGAATACTCCTGGTGGTGCTCAGGGGACCATATGGGATGCTGGGAATTGAACCCCGGGTCGGCCGCGTACAAGGCAAATGCCCTACCCGCTGTGCTATCGCTCCAGCCTACTGCAATCATTTTCCCATTCTTCTCCCACCAACTTATTTTTTGCTTTTTGGGTCACACTCGGCGAGCACAGGGCTCCTGGCTCTGCACTCAGGAACTACTCCAGCCCCTGCTATCACTCCAGCCCCTCCTACCACCTTTTTTTTTTTGGTGGTGTTTTGGTGCCATGCCCAGCTGTACTCAGGGCTTACTCCTGGCTCTGTGCTGACCCCTAGCGGTATTCAGGGGACCATATGCCATGCCAGAGACATGATTTGGGTCCACCTCAGGCAAGGCAAGCACCCAGTCCAAGCTGTACTATCTCTCTGGCCAAAATTCTTCTATTTTTTTTTAAAGGGAACAGAGCTAGGCGCTGAAGGTAACTTGGAACAAATGCCACGCCTTGCATGTGGGAGGCCTGAAGTCTCTGCTCAAGTATCTCAAACTGCTTCCACTTAAACATTTTATTTTATTTTGTTTTTTCGGTCACACCCAGCAGTGCTCAGGAGTTATTCCTGGCTCTGCACTCACGAATTAATTACTCCTGGTGGTGCTCAGGGGACCATATGGGATGCTGGGAATTGAAGCCGGGTTGGCCGTATGCAAGGCAAATGCCCTACATGCTGTACTATCGCTTCAACCCCTTTAACATCAGTTTAAAATTTTACCCACTTCAGGCTGGGGAGTTCCAAGGGCCAGAGTGCACTTCTTACCTGCAGGAGGCAGGCCAGCACGGCCAGGAGTGAGGCACCAAGCGAACCAGCAAGGCACTTTCCAGAAGCTCGGGCTGGCAGGGTCTGTGTGAGGCTTGGGGAGTTGGGAGGTGGCAGGGAAACAGCTGCTGCTCCTCAGCCTGGCAGGGCTGCCTCTCAGACCTGCCTCTGATTAGGGGGCTGGAGCATTATCTTGACACGGGGACATCCCAGAGCTAGGGGTAACTGCTAAGCACCACTGGGTGTGCACCCATGCCCCTCAAAACCCTCAAAACCACACAGATGCAATTCTGTTGAGCCCTGAGCAAATCTGAAATGATTTGCATGCAACAAGTCACCTCAGACTGATGGCACAGCACAGGGAGAAGCAAGTTGCTTGGACGTACTAGTGAAAAAGAACAAAGCTAGGGGCCATAGTGTTAGGACAGTGGGGAGGATGCTTGTCCTGCAAACGGCTGACCTGGGTTTGATCCCCGGCACCTCCATATGGTCCCCTAAGCACTGCCAGGAGTAATTCCTGGGCGCAGAGCCTGGAGTAATCCCTGAGCATTGCTGGGTATGGCCCACAAACAAACAAAACCAAAATAAAACAAAAAAGAAAGCCTTTCCAATTTCATAGTGTCAGTGTTGAGGTGTTGAGGATATGTTGAAGCAGGGGGGGGGAAAAGGCATCATGTAAAGAGTCACTGTTCCACCAAATAATTCGATTAAAAACGATACTGGTGGGGGTGGGGTGGGGGTGGAGTGGGTAGGGTGTTTACCTTGCACGAGACTGACCTGGGTTCAATCCCGGCAACCCACATGGTCCCCCAAGCACTGCCAGGAGTAATTCCTGAGTGCAGAGCCAGGAGTAACAACCTAAGCATTGCCAGGTGTGACCCAAAACAATACTGGGGGTGGGGAGGCCAAGAGAGAGAGCTTATAGGCCTGAGTGGGCTCTGCACGCTGGAGGCATGGGCTCCATCGCCAGCATAGCACGGTCCCCCAGCACTGCCAGGTGTGCCCCAAGTCTGTGCACCCACAACAAAAAAGAAAAAAGAAAATTCAATAAACCATCGAGGTCCAGGGACGGAGCTCAGCAGTTGGGCATTTACCTTGTAACGTGTCAGCCCTGGGTTTGAGCCTCAGCACCATACAACTCGCCACATGCAACTCCCTGAACATGAAGGGTGGCTGTACAGCACCCTTTGCTCGAGGTAAAGGTAAAGGCCCTCCCGTTGGTCGTCAATTTGCTCGAGCGGGCCCAGTAACGTCTCCATTGGAGACTTTGTTGTTAATGTGGTTGTGATGCTCGCCAGAGGTCATACATGCATTCAAAGTGATGGGGCTTGTACACACTTGGAAATGGAAATGGCACCCAGAGACCACACACTTTTGTTATGGGGCGGAGGATACCCAGTGGCAGAGGTGAAGACATTGCACTCAGCTTGAGGGACAGTGCTAAAAGGCTGCTGGTCACTCATCCCGCCTCAATCAGGTTCTATCACTGGGCCGCATCCCTGGGCCAATGTCCTTTCCTGCCATTTATCTGGGATCTTGTGAAATTGCTGTTTATGATTCAGTCATGTGGAGGGGAGGCCTGAAAACCAGCATTTCCCACTTTGTTTAATTGAGGTTCTGTGATATACAGTACTGTTAATGATGGTTTCCTATGCACTGAATTCTCACACCGCATCTGAGAACTGCATTTCTAATCCACATCCAGGGAATTCCAACTCAGCTGTGCCTCAGAGTCCCCATGTGCATTTTGAGGAGCAGAATTCTGAGAAAAATGCTATGTATCATTCAAATCCTTTTAATGGCCCCCTCCAAAGTGTGAGACTGAGTCCCCTCATCTGCTTTCTCCGATGTATATATACAAAAGGAAAAGCCCTAAAGGGACTTGACGATTCCTGAATTTTCAGGATAACTTCAATGGGTGCAGCCAGGGTCTTCCAGAAAGAGAGAGAGTGCCTCAGCCAGAAAAAATTTAGATGAATGGACCAAGAGAACAATTCCAAAATTCCTTTTATCTCAATGTAATTCAAGGTCATGTGCTATTCTAAGGAGACATGTATATTCATAATGACTATGTAAACTAATCTATATTCAAAGTTCAAATACTTGGACCAACAGAGAAAAATGCTCTACATTGCTAATTATCACAGAGATGCAAATCAAAACAACAATGCTGCATCATCTCACACCACAGAGACTGGTACACATCAAAAAGAATCAGAACAACCAGTGCTGGTGTGGATGCGGGGAGAAAGAGCCTCTTCGTTATTGGTGGGAATACTGACCAGTCCAGCCTTTTGGAAAACAATATGAGCATTCCTCAAAAATTAGAAATTAAACTCCCATTTAACCCAACAATACCATTTCTGGGAATATATATATATATCCTGGGAGCCCAAATACACAGCTAGAAATGCCATATGGACTTCTATGTTCATTTCAGCTCTATGCACGATAGCCAGAATTTGGAAACAATCCAAGTGCCCAAGGACTGATGATTGGTTAAAGAAACTATGGTACATCTACACAATGGAATACTACACAGCTTTTGGGAAAAAATGAAGTTATGAAATTCAGTTATCAGTGGATGAACATGGAGAGTATCAGGTTGAATGAAATGAGTCAGAAGGAGAGGGACTGACATAGAATGACTGCCCTCATTTGTGAGATATAAAAAAAATAGCATGAGATGAAGACCCAAGTACAGTAGAAAGAAGGACCTGGAGGATTGGCCCATGGTTGGAAGTCTGCCTCAAGATCTGGGAGAGAAGGCAATTGGGATAGAGAAGGGTCCTCTATGACAAAGATAGTTGGAAATGATCACTCTGGATAAGAACTCTGTGCTGATGATAGGTAAAGAAACAAAAATAATAAACTCTCAGTATCTGTATTACAAGCCCTAAAAGGGGAGAGAGAGAGAGAGAGAGAGAGAGAGAGAGAGAGAAAGGAAGTGCCTGTCATATAGACAGGCTGGGAGGGGCAGAGAGGTGGGAAGGAAACTGGAGACATTGGTGGTAGGAAATGTGCACTGGTGAATGGATGGGTGTTGAACACTGTATGAATGAAATCTGACACAGCTTTGTAATTGTGTATCTCATGAAGATTCAATTTAAAACAAACAAAAAAAACACCTTGGGGGCAGATAAGGGCATGGTGATGGAGTTTCCAGAACAGTAGAAGAAACTGAGTCAGGGTCTCACTATTTCTCTGGCTTTACACTGTCTACAAACTGAGAGTACAGAATCCTCACCAAAGTAACTAAAAGATGTTTCAAGCAATGTGAAGAAAACAGAAAAGTTTTTTTTTTTTTAGTTTTTAAATGTCTATTAATATCATTGGGGCTGGAGCGATAGCACAGCGGTAGGGCGTTTGCCTTGCACGCAGCCAACATGGCCGACCCGAGTTCGATTC
>JAOXYA010137289.1:0-10170 GCA_028565675.1 Sorex palustris | reverse complement strand
GGAGGAATCGAACTCGGGTCGGCCATGTTGGCTGTGTGCAAGGCAAATGCCCTACCGCTGTGCTATCACTCCAGCCCTAATAACCTAATAACCCCATGAAATTCATAAAAAAGAATATAGAGTGCCCATGGCATACCACTATCTATGGACATTAAAGTTGAACACACACATGCATTTTGCAATGAATTTTAGAGTGTACACTCGTATTTGGGGCTGGATCAATAGCACAGCAGGTAGAGCGTTTGCCTTGCATGCAGCCAACCTGGCACCTGGCAAGCTACTGAGAGTATCCCACTCACACAGCAGAGCCTGGAAAGCTCCCTGTGGAGTATTTGACATGCCAAAAACAGTAACAACAAGTCTCACAATGGAGACATTACTGGTGCCCGCTCGAGCAAATCGTTGAACCATGGGAGGACAGTGCTACGGCACTACACTCCTATTTGAGAATTTATATCAAACACAGTGTGCAGGGGGGAAGGTTATATAGATGAAGCCTGGGGAATTGCGTGCTGGAAGATGGTTGCAGTAGGTCAAGCCTCCAGCGCTATCTCTAGGTTCTTTCCTTAAACCAATGCGCAGGACAAAATGAATCCCCTTTAGTCCCTCACTGCCTGAGGCTCTCCCCCTCCAGTCCACTCCAGCCCACCCAATAGGGCATCTTGATCCCACACCATTCCTCCAGTTCTTACAGAACTCGAGGACTGAACTGTCATCAAAATCAGAGACCCTGCCTCTGGTCCCTGCCCTCATAGGCCCGATAGGGGAACGAGGTCTCTTTGCTTCTCATGACGGTGTGACTGGGAGTGTGAAGATGGAGCAGTGGAGTGAGGGGTGGGCTGCCTCCCACCCCTATCCCTGCACCCCAGCTGCATGCATGAATGCCTGGAGTAAACATGAGCTCACGTCTGGCTGCCTGGCGTTCTGGATCCCATCCAAGGAGTCTGGGCAGGTGATTGTCCCAAGTCCCTCAATAAGGAGCAGCCAGAACCCTAGACAGACCTGCCCTCCATGCCTTCTGGGATTTTAGGGCTTCCCCTGTAGCTCTGGCCACGGCCTGTGCTCAGGTCCTCTCTGCCCCCAAGTCTTCATCTGTGATGTGGATACAAGCTTCAAGAGCTTTGAGGTGACTGAGACTCCCTGGACCCCCCCTTCCCCACCCATCTTGATTTTTCCAAATTACTGTCCTACCAGCAGTGATCCGATCTTTGCTTGGTCTCTAGAGGATAGATCTGAGATCTAACCCCGCCTAGCATGTCCCATGAGAGGTAAAGAAACAGAGACTCCTGTGAAAACCTGGATGAGCCCAGAGTCCCCTGGCTTACCTGGTGGCTGCAAAGATTCACGCTCTCTGGCTTTATTCCAGCTTCCCTTTCCGAGCCATCCCACACACAGTTCTTGCCTCGACCCGAAGCGTCTCCTTCCTGGCTCTGCCAGGCATGTCCTTCTCCACCTCTCAAGTCATGCTCAGCTCTCACCAGCATCAGCATGATCCCACTTTTCCAGGCCCCCTCTGGCCCAGGTGCATTCCAGGCTACCCCTGTCAGTTGCAGACAGAGTCCCACGCTGGTCTGGAACCTAAGTTGTCTCCTATGTAGATGGGTAGGGATAGATCATTGATGATCTCCCTGGCCTGTCTGCTGCTCTGATCTCTTCCTGCTCCTCCCAGTCTACCCACAAGTCTTTTAGAAAGAAAATAAGACTGTAACATGAACCATATTAGCACAGTGGGTAGGGCGTTTGCCTTGCACGTGGCCAACCCAGGTTCTATTCCTCCGTCCCTCTCAAAGAGCCTGGCAAGCTCCAGAGAGTATCCCGCCCACATGGAAGAGCCTGGCAAGCTCCCCATGGTATATTTGATATTCCTGAAACAGTAACGACAAGTCTCACGATGGAGATGTTACTGGTGCCCGCTCGGGCAAATTTATGAACAATGGGAGGACAGTGCTACAATGCTACAGCATGAACTGCACAACCCAACTTTCGCCTTCCATAGAGCTGGCACTACTTGGATTATGGAAGACTAAGGTGGGCCCACTGAGCACCCTTCCAACACCAGATCTGGCCCAGGGCCACAGGCCATGGATCGATTCCTATCCAACCTGCCTCTTCTGGCATCTGATTGAGTCCTTGGCAAAGGTACAGGCTGGACAGTCAATTATGATGCATGAGAAGCTGTGTGAACCTCTGCACTGCTGGGTCCAATCCCTGGGTGGGAGGTAAAAGAATTTACCAGGAGAGCGAGAAGGTTGAGGTGAGTGCAAAGTAATTATATTAAAAGAGAGTACATTGGTCAGATGGACACAGAGGCCTGCAGATACCCTCTTAGTGCGGTCCGGGGGAGTCTTTTATGGTGTGTCTCTGGCTTACGGAGGCGGGAAGTTTCTGCTTTCTATGGATTAGTTCATTCTGGCAGGCAGGGAAGCAGGAGATGTAGAGCTGATTCCGGGAAGGGAATGACTTGAATATAATATGATCCCAGTCAATCATGAGGAGGCAAGGAAGATTGTAAAATAATTTGAGTCTATCTCAGGAAGAGCTTGGCTGGGCCAAGTCTAGGATCTGCAGAGCAAAGTAGAGAGACTGTGGGGGTCTCTCGGGTCTCCTGGGCACAATTGGTGATGTGAGCAGGTCACAGCCCATTGGGCTAGTAGTGACCATCCCAACCTGTCAAGCATTTTATTTTATTTTTTAAATTGAGTCACAGTGAAATACAGTTACAAAACTTTCATGTTTGAGTTTTAGTCATACAATGATCAAACACCCATCCCTCCACCATTACACATTTTCCACCACCAATGTCCCCAGTATAACCCCTCTTTCCAACTCTCCCCCGTCTCTGTGGCAGACAATTTAAGGGCATTAACTTTGTATAGATGAGGACACTAACGCTATCATCTCAGTAGTCTTTATGTGTCTCTATTATGTTTGGAACTAAATTCTTTTATTTTTATTATATTTTTAGACCAAGGAAGGCTTTACTGGACAAGGATTTTATCAGTGCTACATATAGAGCTCCCCAAAGGCCACCTCTGCTAAGAAAGGTACTTTCTTACTCGTCTTCTCTTTCTTCATGCACTGTAGCACTGTCCTCCCGTTGCTCATTGATTTGCTTGAGCAGGCCCAGTAACGTCTCCATTGTGAGACTTGTTGTTACTGTGTTTTGTGTTTGGCATATCAAATACATCACGGGTAGCTTGCCAGGCTTTGCCGCGCGGGCGAGATACTCTCGGTGGCTTGCTGGGCTCTCCGAGAGGGGCGGAGAAATAAAACATGGCTTGGCAGGGCCAGCCGTGCGCAAGACAAATGCCCTACCGAGTGGTCCAAGGTGCCAGACTGAAGTTCCTACTTCTCTTTCTTCATGTGAATTAGAAATTTGCTTTTTAACTTTACTCCTTGGGATGACTATAATATGAGTAAGGATGAGGATTGAGCTGGTGACAGTTGCTCTCTACCCTTAGACCCTTAACATGCCCCCAGCTCTCTGCTTATGCCTTCTCCTGCTATGCTATTTCCGGCAGTCCCTGTTCCTGTGGGGCTGATTGGTGACCATTCGGCAGAGAAGCTTTTCCTTCCTGTCCTGAATTGAGTGTGTTCAGCAGCTAGGTAAACCCTTTTGTTTAAAGGGTACTGAGATGTGACCCCCAAGTGGTGGAGCACTTGTCTCGCCTGTGTGAGGCCCTGGGTTGGATCCTCAGCCTGGCACGGGCCCCAGGACTTCTGGGTATGCGCCTGGTGGTGCCCTGCATTGCTGCCCAATCATGACTGGAGCTGCCCCCTATACCAAGCACCAAAAGGATTATTTCCTAACACAGTTGTTTCACATCATGGGAACATTAGCACACTGGGGTGGGGAAAGGAACTCCAGATGGTTTGACCTGAAAAGGGTCTATTTTTGGGGTGTTGGGTAGGGGTCTTCCCAGCAGTGCTCAGGAGACCTGGGCATCCAATCAGACCAACACCTCAATTCCAGGGCATGAGCATGTGATTTTTCTCAGGCTTTTTGGTGCTTGAGGGATTCAGGGACCCACTCGGTGGTGTGAGGCCTGGGCCCCGGGAGAAAACGAAGAGCAATGCCATGGAAGTGGGCTTTCCTGTGGCTGGAGTGATAACATAACAGGTGGGGCATTTGCCTTGCATGCGGCTGACCTGGATTCGATTCCCAGCATCCCGTGTGGTTCCCCCAAGCACCGCCAGGAATAACTCCTGAGTGCATGAGCCAGGCAGGAGCAACCTCTATGCATGGCCGGGTGTGACCCAAAAGTCCACCTCTCCCCCAACAAATAGGTTTTCCTGGCACCTTCTCTGATGACTTTCAAGTTTTTGTACCTCTGAACTGTGCTAAGAGAGATGTCTTATAATAGCATATCCTGAAACACTGGGCTGGAGAGAGCACAGGAGTTTGCCTTGTTTCCCCCCTGACCCTGGGTCACTCCCTGGACCACATATGGTCACTTGAACACAGCCAGGGGTCCTGAGGGTATCCCCACAGTGCCAGCAGTAGGTTTTGTGTTTGGGTCCAAAGCCAAAAGAGAAAAAGGAAGAAAGAAATCACGAAATAGTTTTTGCCTCCTGGGTGACATACAAATATTTTTTGTCCCTTTTAGTCTGTTTACTTATAAGCAGTACAGGCTGTAATTCACAGAGTTTGATTTCTTTCATTCTTGAAGTGGGGCACACCTGGTGATGCTCAGGCGTCACTCCTGGCTCTGCATTTAGGAATCACTCCTGGCAGTGCTCAGGGGGACCATATGGGACTTGGGGGTGGGGGAGTGAGGAGGATCGAACCTTGTTCATCCTCATGCTACCTGCTGTGCTCTCTCTCCTGTCCCAAGTTTGATTTCTTGATCTGCATCTTGACCTCAGATGCAGCTGTGGCTGGGGAACTTGACTATGGTCCTCCCTCCTAGTTCTTTGCAATTGAGGAAGTGGTTTGTGCCCAGGGCTCCTTGAGTCAAGCCCTGCACCTTTCCAATAAGAGAGACAGTATTCTGAGGCATTCCCTTGATACCTTTTATTATTATTTTTTTCACTTCCCTTTTCAATGTCACATGAGGAGAGGATCAGGGACTAAGGACAGATGGCTGGGTTTGAATGGGTGAAGAAATAAATAATTGAAGCGGGAACTGAGACAATGACAGGTAAAACACAAAACAAAGGTTAAAGATAAACTTGAACTGAATTAGGGATGCTACCAAGAGCACGGTAAACTTATCTGGGAGGAGGAAGAGGGGTGATTCACTGATGAAGGCTGAAACACTTAGGGTTAATATCCAACAGACTCTTTGACCTCTTCACACCAAAGGGTTAGATTACATTTTTGTGTTTTTGGGAAATATTGGCAGTGCTCAGAATGATGGTGCTTGAGGGGGATCAGGTGGTGCCAGGGATTGAACCAGGGCCTCTGGCACGCAGAGCACTGCCTACCAGCCCTTTGAGCTGTTTCCCTGGCTCCAAGGTTACTTTAGTTTTAAATAAGCAGTTTGAATAGGAATATAAGTACATGGTTCTAGATTTAAAGGCACAGGGAATTTTTACAGTGTGAAGTTATATTGTTTAGTCCACCAGCTTATTCCTTTAAAAAAATTTTTTTTTGTTAGGGGAGGGGATGAAAAATCCTCTTCCTAAGTTTTCCTTTTTTTTCCCATTTTTGATTTTGGGCCACGCCCAGCAGAGCTCAGGGGTTACTCCTGGCTCTGCACTAAAGAATCACTCCTGGTGGGCTCGAGGGACCATATGGGATGCTGGAGATTGAATCTGAATTGGCCACATGCAAAGCAAAAACCCTACTTTCCACACTCTCGCTCTAGCCCCCTCAACAATCTTGTTTTCAATCATCTTTTCCTCCTGCTCCCTACCAAGGGATCTAGACTATGCCATTCATAAGGTTTCCTAGAGCCCACTATTTTAGCATCCTAGATGTGCTTTGTTGTTGTTCTTTTTAAAAAATATTTTTGCCTTTTTTTTTTTTTTGCTTTTTTTGGGTCACACCCAGCGATGCACACGAGTTACTCCTGGTCCATGCACTCAGAAATCTCTCCTGGCAATGCTCGGAGGACCATATGGGATGCTGGGAATCAAACCTGGGTCTGCCGCGTGCAAGGCAAATGCCCTACCTTCTATGCTATTGCTCCAGCCCCCAAAATATTTTTGCTTTTGAGGGATAATTTACCCTGAGGAATTAGGACTGAGCGATCTTCCAAGTCATTGGCTGAACCGATTGAAGCAAGTTTAAATGTGTTGAAATTCTTTCTACCTGCTAAGTAGAAAGTAAGTGAAATAAAGGATGTCCCAAAAGAACCAGGAGAAACAATTTTTTTTTTGTTATTTGGTGGTGGGCCACACCTGGTGGTGCTCAGGGCTTACTCCTGGCTCTGTGTTCTAAATGTGGAGAGTGCAATGAATAAGTTTTATGTAGATGCTTACAAATTGTCACCAGGGAGACTTGGAGCAATAGCACAGTGGGTAGGGCATTTGCCTTGCATGCGGCCGACCTGGGTTTGATCCCCAGCATCCCCATATGGTCCTTCGAGCGCCGCCAGGAGTAATTCCTGAGTGCATGAGCCAGGAGTAACCCCTGTGCATTGCCGGGTGTGACCCAAAAAGAAAAAAAAGTTGTCAATAGGTTGTAAAAGTGAAAAGCTTGCTTTTGCCTCTATTGGTTCCCTCTCTGCTTTCAAATTACATTGTGTGTTATCGCAGGAGGTCTAAATCTTTAAGCTGGAGTAGGCAGAATGAGGTGCATCCCTTAGGTAAGGTCCCTGGTACACTTACTTAAAATGGGATTGTCATGCTCAGAGCTCTCCTAATGTCTCCTGGAAGCGGGGAGACTTTCTTACAAATGTCAACTATGTGGAACTATGGTAGTAGTGGCTAGTTTTTTTTTTTAAGATTATTCTGAACATGTTTGGGAATATGGAAAATGTGGTCTTCCTCTTTGAGCTCCAAGCTCTTTTGGTTAACGTGTTAATTTAGTCCTTAGCCTGGTAATCAGTGTTGGCAGAGACTGGTGCCTTGAAGCCATCTGTAGAAAGATATTTCTATCTTCGCCTAGCTTCCAGTGCTGAATTTGAATGATACACAACTTCCTGATTCTCAAGATCTTGAAAATATGGTTGTATTCTGGGTTCCAGAAGCACCAGGCAATCAAGTCATGTAAGTATAATGTCTGGAACTTAGAGGTCTTTACTCAGATTCTACCAATCCCTGCTGTTCTCAAAGGCCCTGTGTTTGAACTCTCTTTCTTTGGGAGCAGGGAGATGGTTTGGGCCATTCATACCTCGGTTGTGTTCAGGGGCTAATCCTGACTCTGTGCTCAGGAGAGATCCCTGGCAGTGCTTGGGGGACCCTAATGTTAGTGGGCGGGGGGTGGTTAATCCGTGGCTGGCCCTATGTAAGGCAAGTGCATTGCTTCCTATACAATCTCTCCCCCACGCCCAAAAGAACCAGATGGATTGATTTGGGTTTTGGAGTCACATATAGTAGTGTTCAGGGCCTACTCTTGCCTCTGTGTTGAGGATTTCACCCAGCAATTCTCAGGAATGAGAATTGAATTAGGATCAGCTTCATGTAGTGCAAGTGTCTACCCCACCTTGTACTATCTCTGACTTTTGTTTTCCTTTTGAGTTACTTCATTAGAAGCAGCAATGAAGAGGGGCTGGAATGATAGCACAGCAGGTAGGGCATTTGCCTTGCACGTGGCTGACCCGGGTTCGATTCCCAGCATCCCATATGGTCCCCTGAGCACCAATGGGAGTAATTCCTGAGTGCAGAGCCAGGAGTAACCCCTGTGCATTGCCGGGTACCAAAAAGCAAAAAAAAAAAAAAAAAAAAAAACAAAGCAGCGAAGAGAGGAAATTCATGGCTTCTCACATCAGCCTTTTTCTATATCCTGAATTCTCTTTTAGTTTGGCTCTTGTTTTGTGGTCCTGGGACTTAAACTAGGACCTTACACATGTAAGGCATGTGCCAGGAGCCACCTCTGAGCCACATCTGTGGCCCTAGAATTCTCTTCATGTGCTTTGACTTTGTGGGAATTTTCTCTACATCAAATTCTGCATGCCAGTAATAACAAAAAAACCAGGGCCTGGCATTTTGTGAGTTTTGAGTAAGAAGCAAATTCTTTCTTGCTTGGCATGCAGAAGCCCTGAGCTCAATTGCTGACTTTGTATGGTCCTTGAGCATCATTTGATATGGCCCTCCCCTCACCCCCCCAAACAGTGAGCTGAGAGTAGCCTCAAGGGGCTGTTGGGGATATGTCCCTGAAACAAAAACAGGAGCAAAACCAAACTACGCCAAACCAAAACAAAAATCCAGACGAAAAGAACAAAGACTCAGATGTGGGCCAGAGGGGGTAGCTCAAAGAACTGAGTGTATGCTTTGCATGCTCAAGGCCAGATTCAATCCCTGGCACTTCTTGGTCCCAGAGCACTGCTGGGAAATGAAACCTAAAGCACAGAGCTTCCCCCTCGTGTGCCCCTGTCAAAAACAACTTCATGATTGTCAGGGGTCTTTGATTTTGCTGTGCTGAGAATCAAACCCAGGTCCAGCATGTACTTTACCACTCAAGTAGGTCCCTGGCCTTGATAAGTTTTTTTGTTTTGTTTTATTTTTTTAATTAGCCATCATCAATCAGTGATGGTCCTCATTCTTCTGACCCCGAAAGAGCCGATCGCTACACTAGCACGTGACAGGGACAAATGGAGATGTTACTGGCACCCGCTCGAGCAAACTGATGAACAGTGGGATGACAGTGCTACAGTGATACAGTGATCATCAATTAGGAGCATTTCTCAATGAAGCACTTGAATCTTTGGTCTCAACCCCAAGGCATATACAGTGGTACAGAATGAATAGTGTATCTAACTGTGTACCATGCAGAGCATAATAAAGATCATATAATGAAGCAAAATAAAGATCAGTATCACTAAAGATTTGCTGATCACTGTCACTGTCACTGTCCTCCTGTTGTTCATTGATTTGCTCTAGCGGACCCAGTAACATTGTGAGGCTTTTTACTGTGTTTGGCATATTGAATATGTAATGGGTAGCTTGCTAGGCTTTACCGTGTGGGTGAGATATTCTCGGTAGCTTGACGGGCTCTCTGAGAAAGGTGGAGGAATCAAACTCGGGTCAGCCATGTCGGCCGCGTACAAGGCAGATGCCCTACCTGCTGTAGCAAATATTGGAACAAAGTCTTCAGTTTTTCTTTTGTGACTGTTGAGGCTTTCAGATTCTTATTAGGGATGTCTGCTTCTCATGGATGAGGTCCAAGATTTACTCCCCAGCACCTCTCCCTGCAAATTAAAACAAACAGGCTCAGTGTTCAGAGATGAAGTTCTACGAGAATATTTTTTTTGTCTTGTTTTTGGGTCACACCCAATGGTACTCTGGATTGAATCCTGCCTCTTTGCTCAGGAATCATTCCTGGCAGTGCTGGGGGGACCATATGGGATGCCTGGGATAGAACTGTGGTCAGCCACATGCAAGGCAAGCGCTGTACTATCTCTCTAGCCCCAGAGCTATAAGAGCGTTTAAAATTTGTTTCTTTTTTGAAATGGTCCTGTGAATGCTTTTTTATGTATGCATTTTGTTGTTTGTATAAATGGATGGTGTAGACAAACAAACAAAAAACCCAAAGCAAATTCCCTACAGACCTCTCTCTTTTCTTCCCCCTACACTTTATTTACACACTGTGGTTTACAAAGTTGTTCATGATGGTTTGTTACAAGCGTTCAGTTTTCTAACACCAATCTCATCACCACTGTCACCTTCCCTCCACTGTTGTCTCCATTTCCACTACCACTCCTCAAGCTCCCCCTTTCCCGACCCCCATGGCAGGCCCACAGTAATTGATTTTATATGGCTTGTTACCCATAAATGGCTAACAGAATGATCAGATATTAATGAAAATTATTGTAT
The DNA here is from genome assembly GCA_028565675.1 of Sorex palustris. NCBI lineage: Eukaryota > Metazoa > Chordata > Mammalia > Eulipotyphla > Soricidae > Sorex > Sorex palustris. The sequence continues at coordinate 249 of JAOXYA010137289.1, read as the reverse complement.
CTCACCATGCAGATATTAAGTCGCTATCTGAGGGAATACAAAAATGTCACAAGTGAAGTTTCTGTGTTGATGTTTTTGTTAGTCAGGATGGGTTGGCTTCTACATCAGGGCCTATCCAATCTGCTGTGCTCTACTTGGGGTATTAGTGTTGTAGAGTTTGGAGTTATTGTGGGACTTATGCGCTGTGTGGCCAGAGAATCCTCCGATCTCCATCGATGATCAAAAATCAGGGATTCTGTCTCGTTTGCA
>JAOXYA010137241.1:0-10171 GCA_028565675.1 Sorex palustris | reverse complement strand
CCCAAGTTCGATTCCTCTGCCCCTCTCGGAGAGCCCGGCAAGCTACCGAGAGTATCTCGCCCACATGGCAGAGCCTGACAAGCTCCCCCATGACGTATTCGATATGCCAAGCACAGTAACAGTAACAGTAGAAAATCTAAAAAAATATTTTCTAACCACTTAAAAGTACAAAGTTTAATCTGTGTTCATTTGCTGTATAGAGATGGTGCCCAGTATAATATTCTACATAGTTTTCTATATCTGCCAGTCCCTCACTTACACAATCATTGCATTCGAATCATCTTTGCATTCTTGTAATAAATATCACCTGACCTGAATATATAATCGGATTTGACTTGCTGAACTTTTGGGGAGGGTTTTTGCATTTATATACATAAGTCAGATTAAACGATCAGAAGTTTCAAACTAGTTATAGAGCGAACATAAATATTATTTGGCGACTGTGATATTCTTTGAAGTTTTTGAGTAAATTACTGATATTAAAAATAATTGAAAAAAATCTTAAATTTTTGATGTTTTTAGTTTAGTTTTGGTTTTTTTTCTCGAAATAATGGAATGAGGGCTGGGAAGACCGTGCAGCAGGCAAGGTGCTTGTCTTGCATCTGACCAACCAGCTTCAACCCCTGGCACCCTCTGTATTCCCAAACCCCTCGAGAAGTGACCCCTGAGCACAGAGCCAGGCTGGGAGTAATCCCTGAATACTTCCGGGTGTGGCCCCAAAACCAAACTAAATAAATAAAGATAAACAAATAGAATAAAGGAATGAGGCAAACTGGGATTTCCATAGATATTCTCAATATTGGTTTTCCATTTCCTTTATTCTTACCCTCATTGATTTGTTTTGGGGGCCTCCTGAGTATGTCAGGAAGTTTAGGGCCCCAGGGGTGATTCTCCGCCAGCTGTACAGAGGGTCAGCGCAAGGGTCCGAGGACACAAGGCTGCTCAGGCCGTGTGTTATTGGTGATAGCTGGGTCACCAATATGAGGTGATCTTTGGGGACCACTCGTCAGAATCAACCTAACTCCTGGCCACCCCACCCTTATTTGCACCCTTCACCTTTGGTCTACAGTTCTAACTAATCTGATCTAGCTTTTATCTTTCCCCAAAGCTAATTTTATCTTTTTAGACATGGCACTGGGAAATATTTTGTTCCAGCTCTGCAACCATTCAAAAGAGAAGTATTGCCATTTCTTTGAAGGTCTTACAGAACTGGCATCTAAAACATCTGGATCTTCTTGAATTCTGTGGAGTGGAGTTTTGATTTCCTTTTATAATCTATGGTAGGGGAGCTATTAACAACTTTAAACTCTTATGAATTATAGTAATAATAATTAGTTAATATCTGTGCCCTTATTTCAAATTTATAAAATAAGTTGCAATGGGTTTTCTCATGTAAAAAAGGACACAAAACAGGGGCTGGAGCAATAGCACAGCGGGCAGGGTGTTTGCCTTGCACGCAGCCGACCTGGGTTTGATTCCCAGCATCCCATATGGTCCCCTGAGAACCGCCAGGAGTAATTTCTGAGTGCATGAGCCAGGAGTAACCCCTGTGCATTGCCGGGTATGACCTAAAAAGCAAAAATAAAATAAATAAGTTTTTTTAAAAAAACAAAAAGACACAAAACAAAAATGTGCCTGGAGAGAGAGTTCAGTGAGCAGTGTGCTTGCCTTGCACACCAGGGTTCGATCCCCAGAACCCATACAGTCCTCCAGCCATGCCAGGAGTGATCTCCGAGTGCCAAGCCAGGAGTAAGCTCTGAGTACTGCTGGGGTTGTGGTCCAAATCCCCACAAAACAAACACAAGAATAAAACCTCTGTATCTTGGTTTTATTGCTAAACTTGTTTATTTATAGTTTACTTTGTTTGGGAAAATAAAGTTCTATTTTATTTTTTTAAGGAACCAGACTTTGGTTCTATTGTTGCCAGTCTATTTTCTGTTTTAATGGGGCCACCCCTCACAGTCGGGGGTGGGGATGGGGACAATCCTAGAGATTGGTCCAGCATTGCAGGCTGAAGGTGCTATAGGTCTGGCAGTATGAGGTGGGTTGGGGTACGAGGTGGAGGGTGATGGGTGGGAGTGAGCGGTGCTCTGGTGTCTTGTGGTGGAAGGAAGGAGTACAAAGACCCTATGCTGAAATGGGTCCCATCACTTAAACTGTCTCCTCTATTGTTAAAGCCTATTTTTTAAAAAAACAAACAAAACCAACTTGAATTTTACTTCTTCCTTTGAAGTTTTCTTCTGAAGTAGCATGTTTTTCTTCTTTTTGAAATAAATCTTCAGTTTAAAAAAATTTTTTTTTCTTTTTTGGGTCATACCCGGCAATGCTCAGTGGCTACTCCTGATTCTGCACTGAGGAACTAGTCCTGGCTGTGCTGGGGGGACCATGAGGGATGCTGGAGATTGAACCTAGGTCAGCTGCATGTAAGACAAACACCCTCCCTGCTGTACTATTTTTTGGCAGTGCTCAGGGCTTACTCCTCCTGGCCCTGTACTCAGGGATCGATCACTCTTGGTGGTGCCAGGGATCAAACTTCACTTACTCTCTCTTCAATGCATGGGGATATATTATCATAATGCCACCTAACATTGGGTTATCCAAGTCCATATATTATTATTTTTCAAAAATTTCTTTGAGCGATAGGGATTTTTTTTCCTTGGCTTCTGGGCCAGATGATATCTTCTAGGAATAGAGTCTTGGATAGTCACTATGAAATGTACCCACAGGAACCCCTTGTCTCTTTTCTTCAAACCCAGAAGTCCTTGCTCTCTAGAGATCAAGTCAGTCTTGAAAATGCCTGTCTCAATCTGTGTGTCAATGGGCACAGGTACACGTGCCCTGCTTGGGGCTTCACAAAGTGCCTGTGTGTATGTGTGCATAGGATGCATGGACAGTGAGTGCATGAGTGCTTGTAAAGATATGTGAATTATGTATATAGTGTGTGTATGTGTGTGTATGTGATACAGTAACACACACTCACTGTATAATATATATATATATATATATATATATATATGTGGGCTGGAGCACAGAGGGTAGGGCGTCTACCTTGCATGCAGGTTCAATTCCTTCGCCCCTCTCAGAGAGCGCGGCAAGCTACAAGAGTATATTGCCTGCACAGCAAAGCCTGGCAAGCTCCCCGTGATGTATCCAATATGCCAAAAACAGAAACAACAAGCCTCACAATTTGTTGTGAGATGTTACTGGTGCCCACTTGAGCAAATCAATGAGCAATGGGAGGACAGTCACAGTGGCAGTGAAGTATATATGCAAAGTGGTGTGTATTGTGCATGGTGTGTTATTTTGTATAAGTGGTGTATGTGTATGTGTATATGTATGTGCGTGTTACTGAGATATGAGGTTTGTCAGGAAGCCAGGCTTGGTCCTTATTAACTACCTTTCTTCTCAGGGCAGCAGGCCCAGAGCTGTGACCCATTCTGGGTACTCCCTTTGACAGAGGGGTGTGTAAATAGGGCCAGGGTCCATGCCATTGTTCTGGCTTCCATTTGAGTCTTCCTCTCTTGAAAAAAATAGCAACCTGCCCCTTTATGAGAAGGGACCATCCAGTTTCGACTGAGTTATAGTCCTGGTGGTGGAGGTAAGGCCCCATGGAGGGCTTACATGGTGGGTCGACTAGTTGCTGCCCACCTGTCTGGGGCAGGAGTCTGAAGGAAACCAGCAAAGCAGTGGGGTGAGTTTATGGGAGGGCCCCTGCCTTATCTCCGGGTTCTCACTGGCCTGTGCAGCTCTACCCAGCCCTCCTGCTAGCTCCCACCTACCCTCTGGGCCTCTGTGGACTCCAGCATCTGGAGCTGAGAGATTTCCTCCAGTGCAGGCTCTGGAGAGCTGGGAAGGGGCCAAACCACGGGACACATCCCTTAAATGTCTCTGCTTACAACCCTGCCATTGCCCTGTGTCTGGAAGCCCCTGCTTTCTAGCTCCCAGTGGGCAAGCATGGAGCCCCCTTTCGGGAGGGCATCATCAGGCCACACCTATCCCTACAGGCCCCTGTCCCCTCATCGGCCCACCTTCACGCCTTGTCTGCATCCTGACACTTAAGCTGGAGGCTTCCTCTCTTTGGCCAGATGCAGTGGCAGAAGGGACGCCCGGACTCAGACTTCCCTCCCAGGCAGGAGGCAGACATGGCTCCTGTGGGTCCAGGGTGCAGGTGAGTGGGAGAGAGCCAAGGGGGCCGCCCTGACCCTGCTTGGGGCTTCACAAAGTGCCAGGATCCAAACCAGCCACAGGCCTTGGGGGGAATGAATTTGCACTGGATCTTTAGTTTGCTGGTTCTATCTATGGGTCCATCCACCTATCTACCATCTACCCATCCCTCCACCCCATCCCTTCCCTCTGATGTGCTGGTGGTCACTGGGGTTCCACACCCACGCTTGGGTGTGGTGTTCGCACATTTGGTTGTGGTGCTCGCTGGGGGGTCACCGCAGTGCTCACGCCTGAGCTTTCAGGGCATTGCACTCCCGACTTCCCTCTCTTTAGTTGAGGTGCTCATGGGGGTCGCCCCTTTTCTTTGTGGTACTCAGACACACCTGGCTGGAAATAGCTTCCAGAGTCAGAGCCAGGATTTACAGATAGCAGAGCTGCCAGGATCACATCTGGGGCCTGTGGGCAGCACCAGGGACCAAACTCGATGCCCACACTTACCAGGCGAGTGCTTCAGCCATAGGGCCATCTCTACGCTCCCCTCACTCACTAGCTCAAGACCATCCAACTTTCTGTTCTCTGCCGGTAACCAGCTACTCGGTGGCATCTGATTTCCTTACCTCTCCTTGAAAGGTGGTGTCGTCCCTATGCTTTCCTTTGGCCATAGGGCAGGTGTGAGGCCATGGGAGAAGAGAAGGGCATAGAGAGAAATGCCATCAGATTTTAGTTCTGCCTTTTCCTGGCTCCGTGAACCTTGGACAAGGCCCCTGTACCCTCTTAGCCAGAGCTTTTGATTTATTGCTGGTCACGATGGCATGACTCTTGATTTATCTCCATCCGTCTCTAGACAACTGCACCCCACCAACTTAGTCCTGAGCTGTTGCCTGAGCCACAGACCCAGTTGGCAACTCTGTCCCTGTTTTCCCACTTGCAGAAGAGCGGCAGCTTTGCTACCCCCCACCCCCCCGCCCCGAAGCAGCCAGGGATTCCAGAACAGATGCCTGGGTGTGAGGCGGCTTCCAGGAGGAGCTCGTGGGTGTTTGCAGACAAGGCGGGCTGGACGGGCCCTCTTCCCAGCTCGACCTCCTCCATCAGTTCTACAGATGGGACACACCTGCTACTCTGTCACTCGCTGTGTCGTCTTGGTCGGGGGCTGGGGGGCCGTTCTCCTGTGCTCAGGGTGGGGGTGGGAGGAGGCACTCCCGTAGGTTGGTGGGAATCGGTGCCTGTCTGCTCTTACCCAGAGGATGCTCTGGTAGGGACCAGGAGCGGGCCGGGAAGGGGAAGGGGATGCGAGCAGGCGCGGAGAAGAGGGAACAGAGACCGCATCTCCCAACTCCACTGCGCTGCGCCGGGCGGTGGCTCCCTGGCGCTTGCTCGCTGGGGTCCAGTGATTACAGGTCTGCACTTCAAAGCCGGCTAGAGCCGGGGCTAATTGCCAGCCTGGGGGAGGCGGCAGTCCTGGAGCCTGGGGCCCGGCGGGACTGGGGTGGGGGTGGGGGTGGACTGGCCCCCGGGCCGGTGGGGAAGGGGCGACTGGTCAGGTGGACAGCGCCCCATTCAAACGCGCGCGGGCCAATCAGGGCCCTGCGCGCCCGCCGCGTTCAAACGCGCAGCCCGGCCTCCCGCTCGGCCCGGCGCGGCCAACCAGACCCGGGCGCGGGCCGGCGGGAGAACCTGCTGCCCCGGTTACTGGGAGCAACACAGGCGCGTCGGGTTACAGGGATCCGCGCGGGCCATGGAGCGCACTCTGCACCGCGTCTCCCTGGGCAGCCGGCGCGCCCACCCTGGCCTTTCCTTCTATCTCACCACCTTCGGTAAGTGCTTGCCCACCCCGCCGGCCGTCCCGGGGTGCGGTGGGAGCTGCCCCCTGCCCTTTCTCCTCTCCAGCCTCTTCTTCCTCCGGTGGCTGCCCAGGATGGGCGCAGGACCCCGCCTGGCAAACCCCACTAGCTCCCTGGGCACCTAGTGGGGCCTGGAGCTGTGGATTTCGCCTCCCTTGGCTGTACTCATCAAACCTGGATCGTGTCCCTGAGTTTCCCATGAGCGGGCAGCTCGGGGTTAAATCAGTTTGGTTGCACGTTATTTGGGGGCCCTGTGTGGAGGGGTTGGGACCACACTGAGTGGAGGTGCTTACTCTTAGCGCTGTGCTGGGGGACCGTGTGCTGTGTGCTGTATGACATAGCACGGGGTCGCTGGTCTCCCCTGTCCTCTCTCACCCGCTGTCTTGTTGGGCACCTTAGCAGTTGGGGGTTTTCCTTCAGGTGCTGGTACTTGGAGGGGGCGTTACTTGAACCTGTGTGAAGCTGCTTTGGGCAGCAGCGAGGGGAAGATTCTTCCCTGCAGGAGAAGGATTCTCTGGAGGGTGGCAGGGCTGCCCAGTGGCTGGAGACAGAAAGCAGTAGACAAGAGGTTCCCAAGCCCTCCCCCAGAGCAGACCTGGGCTCCCCCCAGGGCCAGCTGGACAGTCACTGCCCCTTTAGTCTTGGCTAACCCAAGTCAGCCTGAGAAAGGTCCTGGTTGGGTCCTGGAGCAGAGCCCTTCGCAGCTCCTCAGGGTCATGTGTCCTTGCCAGCTCTGCTGACATTTCCGCTGCAGAGATTTAAGATGTATCCAGGATGGCCTCCAGGATGACCAGGGCTAGAGTTAGCCCCAGAGCTCCAGCCTTCTGATCCAGAGATGGCATGTCTAACCCGCATGTTTTGAACATTATTTTTTATTTGGGGGATCACACCCAGTGGTGCTCAGAGCTGCCTCCTGCCTTCTGGCCCAGGGATCACTCCTGGTGGGGGCTTGGGGTGGCGGTGGGGGCCCCTCTGGGGTGCTGGGGATGGGCCCCGGGTGGAAGGCAAGCGTCCCACCCTGCTGTCCTATTGCTCCAGCCTCATACACAATTTATGATGGGGACTTTGGATGGGTGGTATGGGGTGGCCACTATTGCACAAAACTGGACTTTGCTCAGGTTTCAAAGCCAGAGCCCTCCAAGGAGGTAAGGGCTCCCCTGAATTTTGACCCAGCTGTCCTCGGGCTTGGTTCTGCATGCCCCTGGCCCTCCATGACCTACTGTATTGTTCTCTGGGGCCAGGGGTAGGGCGTAGGGAAGCATCAGCCTGTGGTATGACATCGTGGAGCTCACTGGTGGGGACAGTAGTGAATGCCATTAACTGGGCACCATGTGGCCAGTGCTTCCCGGAGCTCATGCAGGCATGCTCTCTGCCGTAGGCTATGACCTGCATCGTCTCACTCAAGCCACCCAGCCCTGCTCACCCCAGGGGATGTGGACTCTGTGAATAAGGGACGTTTCTCTGAAGTGCCAAATTGTTGGAGTTGGAATAGTGAGGCCTTGTGACATTAGCTGTGCCCCAGTGACAAAGTGAATATATGGAGAGGCAGGGTTTAAGGTGCTTGCAATTAACCCGTACCACCTATGGTCCCTCCAGCACTGCTAGGTACGGCTCCCGAACCCTGAATACCCTCCCCCCTGCCCCAAACAAAAGTGAATATATATTTTATTGCTTTTCCTTCTTACTGCCACGGAAAGATGTGTTTGTGGTTGAAAACTTTGTTAAAAGAGCAAAATAGGGGTCTGACCGGTAGTACAGCCGGGGTGGGGTGGGGAGTGGGGGTGGGGGCATTTGCCTTGCATGCCGCTGATCTGGGTTTGATCTCTAGCATCCCGTATGGTCCATCTGATCCCCTGAGTAGGAGTAAATCCTGAGTGCAGAGCCAGGAGTAGCTCCTGTGCTCTTGAGCATTGCTGGATGTGACCCAAAAAGCAAAAAAAAAAAAATGAATTAAATTAAAAAAAAAGACCAAAGTAAAAATTGGCTTTAATATTATTCTTCAAGACTGTCATTTCCCGTTGAGATTACACCCTCCCTCAATTTGTGTGTGTGTTTGGGGAGGGGAGGCCATGTGTTGAGATCATGTTGTATGAACAGTTCCGTAACCTTTTTCGTTCCATCCTGGTGTGATGTGACTGCTTTCTTGCTCTCAATCCACACTTTTTTGCCGTGGTGTTGGTGGAGGTGGAGGTGGGGATCAGTGAAAACCGAGGGGTTGGTGCTTGTTGTGACCACAGCTCCTGGGAGGGAGTCACACACTTGTTCCAGTGCTGGCGGAACTGCATACCTTGTTGCGCTCAGAGGTGCCGGGGACCAGACACTCCCCCACTGAGCCATATTGCTAATCTCCAGGGCAGATCTGGGGAGGAGGAGCGTGGAAACCAGGCCTGGCCATGCCCCAGGCTGGGGCAGGTGGGCGTCAGTGACGGCACCCTGAGTGTACAGGGTGGGGCTATAATCTGGAGGATGGAGCTCACCATGCTCTGTGGGTGCCGTTCTCTCCTGATGCCAGAGAAGGCTGCTTCTTTGCTGCAGTAACTGTTTTCTGACAAGGGCTGCCCCAGTTTTTTGGGCTGAGGATTTTCTTTGCTCCCTGAATGGTCTGGTCTTGAAAAAGGTTCTGATCCATGGCTACCAGTCGGGTCAGTGAACAGAGGCACCGGGGGAGCCAATCCAAGACAGATTCCTGGCCCTCCTCCCAGAGTGCTAAAACTGGCAGCTGGTGATCTAACTTTTTGTTGCTCCTCTTCTTCTTGTTTGCTTCTTTTTTCCCCTTCTTTTCTTTTTTTTTTGTTTATGTGTTTTTAAATTTGTTTTGGGACACACCTGGCGATACTCAGGGGTTATTCCTGGCTCTGGTGCTCAGATCATATGGGATGCCAGGGACTGAACCCAAGTTGGCTGTGTGCAAGGCAAACACCCTACCCATTATACTACTACTCTGGCCTCTCTCTTCTCCTGCCCTGTCCTGTGGTACTCAAGGACTATTTCAGGTTCTGTGCTCAGGAGTGACCCCTGGCAATGCTCTGGGGATCATACGTGTGTTGTCGGTATTGAACCTGGGTTGTGGCTGATGCACACACATGCAAAGCAAGTGCCTTCCCTACTATGCCATCTCTCTGACCCTCACAATCCGTAACTTTAAGAAGTCCCAGTCGTATTATGTTGCTTGGCTGGGTCTGAGACAATAGGGACTATCTGTCTGGGGGACTGGCTGACTACCCCCGACTCTGCAGACCTTGCTGTGTTCCTTTTGCTTCACAGACCTTGCTAGAGTCGCCAGTTGCCCTGGGCTCCCAACCCTCCAGCAGTGGGCTCGCCCTGAACAGACCAGATGAAGATGCTGCCTAGCTAGTAATTTCCTGAGCACAAATGCTTCAAGGGAAGAGTGGCATCTCTATAAGCTTAGAGACACCAAGTTGTTTTTGAGCTGAATTCCCTCTAGGGAGAGGACCATGTCATATAGGTAGTGTATGGCTGCTTGTGTTCTGGGGTCCAACCTCCTGCCCCCTATAAAAGTACATTCAAGTCATATTAGTAGGATACCCAAGGGCTCTTAAGGGAGGAGGTGGTCTCACTACTGGGGAGGGAAATTGCTCACTGGGCCTTGGTGATTCTTTGTAGTGATAGCATTTGGAGAAACCATGATAGGTGTACTGTATAATTGTTAGCATACTAAAAAAGAGCTTCACTGAGATACAGTTTACATACATTAATAAAAGTATACAGCTAAATGGGTTTTTTGTCTATTTAGGGCTGGAGTGATAGCACAGTGGGTAGGGCATTTGCCTTGCACACAGCTGACCCAGGGTCAATTCCTCCACCCCTCTCGGAGAGCCTGGCAAGCTACTGAGAGTATCCCACCCGCATGGCAAAGTCTGGAAAGCTCCCTGTGACATATTTGATATTCCAAAAACAGTAACAACAAGTCTCACAATTTGTTGTGAGATGTTACTGGTGCCCACTTGAGCAAATCGATGAAAAACGGAAGGACAGTGTAGTGCAGAGTTGGTACCTATTATTAGTTTTCTTACAGCGGTAGGGCATTTGCCTTGCATGCAGCCAACATGGCCGACCGGAGTTCAATTTCTCTGCCCCTCTCGGAGAGCCCAGCAAGCTACCGAGAGTATTCGATATGCCAGACACAGTAACAACAAAGTCTCCAA
>JAOXYA010137201.1:0-10172 GCA_028565675.1 Sorex palustris | reverse complement strand
TTTTTTTTTTTTCTTTTTTTTTTTTTTTTTTTTTTTTTTTTTTTTGCTTTTTGGGTCACACCCGGCGATGCTCAGGTGTTATTCCTGGCTCATGCACTCAGGAATTGCTCCTGGCGGTGCTCAGGGGACCATATGGGGTACTGGGAATCGAACCTGTGCTGGCCATGTTGGCTGCTTGCAAAGCAAATGCCCTACCCGCTGTGCTATCACTCTAGCCCCCCCCTTTTTTAATCACTGTTGAGTACCACTTTGGTGTGGATCAGTTACTGTGTGTGTGTGTGTGTGTGTGTGTGTGTGTGTGTGTGTGTATTTGGTGTCAGGATTGACTCAGGATGTCAGGCAAGGCAGGGACTCCACCCTGAGCGGCCTCCCAATCCAAATTCCATTATATCTTCACAATTCAAATATGTGAATTGTGAAGATATAATATAATATGGGGATAGAAGCACACAGGCCCCAGAAGTGTCTGTCACTCAGTCTCCATCCGTGCAATCAGTGACTTGGCACTACCTTCCCAATTGTCACCTCACTCAAACTTTTGGTAACTCCCCAAAGGCTAGGGGGATCACCTCACTTGTTTGTTTTTGGGCCACACGCAGCAGCGCCCGGGCCTTATTCTCAGCTCTGCATGCAGGAATCAATTCTGGTGGGCTCTGGAGACCTTATGGGGTATTGGCGAATAAAGCCGATCACTCACACGTGCAAGGCAAGCTCCCTCCCCATTGTCCTGTACTTCCCTCCAGTTATTTATTTTTTTTAATTAGAAAAATTTTTTTGGAGTCATACCCAGTGATGCTCAGGAGTTACTCCTGGCTCTGCACTCAGGAATTACTTCTGGCGGTGCTCAGGGGACCATATGAGATGCCGGAGATCGACCCAGGTTGGCCGCGTGCAAGGCAAATGCCCTACCTGCTGTACTATCACTCTGGCCCTGCTGTTTGTTTTTTTTTTTAATAGTGCTACACACCCAGGAGCAATAGCACAGCGGGTAGGGTGTTTGCCTTGCATGTGGCCGACGTGACCAACCCAAGTTCAATTCCTCCACTCCTCTCAGAGAGCCTGGCAAGCTACCCGTGACATATTCTATATGCCAAACACAGTAACAAGTCTCACAATGAAGATGTTACTGGGCCTGCTCGAGCAAATAGATGAACAAAGGGAGGACAGGACAGGACAGAATATCTAAATATCTACCTATTGGGCTGGAGCGATACCACCGTGGGTAGGGCGTTTGCCTGGCATGCGGCCTACATGACTGACCCGAGTTTGATTCTTCCACCCCTCTCGGAGACCCCGGCAAGCTACCTAGAGTATCTCACCCACACGGCAAAGCCTGGCAAGCTCCCCGTGATGTATTCAATATGCCAAACACAGTCAGCAAGTCTCACAATGTTACTGGCCCACTCCAGCAAATCGGTGAACAACGGGAGGACAATGACAGTGACACCCCCAGGATATCAGCCTGACCTCTGGGACTCTGGCAGTGCTGCAAGGGGGCCATGCAGTGCTGGGGATCTAGCTCGGGGCCTCGCTGGGCATGTGCTGTCCCACTTAGGCCACCGCCCTGGCCCTCACCGCTCTGCAAATGAACTAGCTCCGGTGAGGCTTATTCAAAAATCACACAACTGATGGATAGCATCGGTGCCTAGCACTTGCCACTTGGTCCACAAGAGAAGTGGAGCTAAAAGCTGACCCTTTTAGTTCCTAGCCAAGAACCCCTGTAAAGTAACAGCTGATGTATTCCTCACAGCTTGCTCTAAATAACCGGAGTTTACACCATGTGACTTAATGCAGATCAGACCTTTTTATCTTTAGACCTTTCTCTCAGACAGTTTAAATGCAGCACACCTTCTGGTTTAGTCAGAATGATCCTGTGTGAATCGAGGGAAGATCTTGCCTTTGCCGTCGATATTAAACTGTTCCCCCGTAGAGCTACAGAGAGCAGGCCTGCCTGGGTCGAACCCCAGAAAACCCGTATGTGACTTGAGAATCTGGGAGCCTGTTTATCCAGCGGATTGATGCCTATATGTTGGTGTCCCTAAAAGAGCCAGCTAATATTTTCCAGCGGCCTGATAGATCAAAGAGAGACAGAGGTTGGGTTAGGATTTAGCCGAGTGCTTCCAGCCCTTCCAAAGCTCTTTCCAGAGGCTCCACATGGATGGATTGATGCCAGTCTGGATTAGCAAACTCTACCCTCCTCCCTGGCTTGACATTCTTAATCCATTTTCTGGTCGAGGATATTGGTGGGAGGTCAGGAAAATTTGCAAATGACCTTCCACTGGAAACAGCTCATGCGGGAAGATGGAGTTGGTGCCTCCAGGGAGCCTGACAGGTTTGGACAATGGGTCAGATCTAAGAAAAGAAAATGGGACTTGGCTTTCTAAAGCAGGGGCACAGAATCCTAACAGCCCACAGTTCTCGCTCCGAACAAAGTGTTTTATTGACCTCTAAGCTGCGTATCAGGACGATGGCCAACGGAAAGGCTTACTTCAGTTCCCGTTACTAATCAACTGCTGTGCTCTCTAATTACTGAGAGACGATTTAAAAGGAAGGGGGTCCGAGGGGGAGCCCTGTGGAGCACGTGGGCAAGCGTCACGTGGAGAAGCAGGCCGACCTCGTGAGCAGTGAGATCAACCTTGCATGCTCAGTGGGTGTTGCAGGGGAGGACCAAGAGCGCCATCTCCAGGCACATGTGGGACCCTGCTCATCCCAGCGACAGCCATGACAGGAAGGGGACAGGATGAGCAATAATAATGAAAATGGGGGGGGGGGCGGGGGGAGCTGGAGAGTTAGCACAGCGGGCAGGGCATTTGCCTTGCACGCAGCCGACCCAGGTTGGAATCCCAGGATCATCCCATACATATGGTCCCCTGAGTACCCCTGAGTAACTCCTGAGTGCAGAGCCAGGAGTAACCCCTGTGCATCGCCGGGTGTGACCCAAAAAGCAAAAAAAAAAAAAAAAAAAAAAAAGAAAAGAAAACAGGGCCAGAGCTATAGCACAGCGGGTAGGGCATTTGCTCTACATGCGGCTGACCAATCCAGGTTCGATCCCCGGCATCTCATATGGTCCCCCGAGCACCACCAGGAGTAATTCCTGAGTACAGAGCCAGGAGTAACCCCCGAGCATCACTGGGTGTGACCCAAAAAGCAAAAACAAAGAAAACAAAGGTGGTGCTGGACCGGAAAGACAGGACCACAGGGAAGGTGCCTGCCTGAGTGCATTTGATCAAGCTTCTCATGTAGTCTCCTGAACTCCATCATCCATGATCCCTGAACATCACCAGGTGTGACTCAAAAAATAAAGGTGGTGCTCGTCCTGTTCCCTTCTATTGATAAAACCTTCCTTTGAGTGGCATTCAGGAAACATTTTTTTCTCTTTTTATATTTCCCTCTTTTGATAAGTAATAAATGCACATTAGAGAGAATGTGGCAGATATAGAAAAGCAGGAACAGGAAAAAAACCCATATTAAGTATAATCCTTTTATCATTTTGGCCTACTTCTTTTATTTCCCCTCCTTGAATGAGACGTTTAGATAATTGATCTATATGCAGATTTTCATTGTGCCTAAGAGTCTTATCCGTGTTTATTAACATCCTTTTAATGGCTGCAGATACTCTGCCACATGCCTGGGCCATTATTTAGCTTTTCCCCTCGGCTGCATGGTTTTCAGTTTTCAGTTTATAATTAAAGATGGATGCAGATTTATTCCTAAATTCGTACCAAGGCGATGTTAATCCAAGCACACAAGCGCACTGAGCATATGTACTTAGAACATACATATTTAAGTTTGCTGAAGGTTGACTTTAGGTTGACCTTGCGACCACTCACTACTTTCCGGCTGGAGCAATAGCACAACGGTAGAGTGTTTTGCCTTACACGCAGCCGATGCGGCTGACCTGAGTTCGATTCTTCCGCCCCTCTCGGAGAGCCCGGCAAGCTACCGAGAGTGTCTTGTCTGCACAGCAAAGCCTGGCAAGCTACCCATGATGTATTTGATATGCCAAACACAGTCACGACAAGTCTCACGATGGAGACGTTACTGGGCCCGCTCGAGCAAATCGATGAACAACGGGAGGACAGTGCTACAGTGCTACGTGTTGTGTGCACACGTATCTTTCAGTGCCAGTGATTGCACCCCAGTGCCATGCCTGCAGCGCGTGCCCTACCCTGCCGAACCACATCCCCCACAATTTTCAGTTTCTTTGTGCGTGGGGGCCGTAGCCAGCGGTGCTCAGGGTGGATGCCTGGTGCAGATACCGGGAAGAGAAGCCAGCCTGGCTGCGTCAGGGCGAGACCGTTAACCCCGTCCTAACTTCCCGGCCTCCCTTTGTTTATTTTTTGTTTGTTTGGGGGCCACACTCGGCGGTGCTCAGGGGACCCTGTGAGGGCCCAGCATGACCCCTCTAGGGTACTGTCTCTCATGGGTGACACCTGTGTGGTGCAGAGGGCAGGAGAACAGGGTTCCCGCAGGGGCAGGGTGACTGGGTGATTACAGCCACCACAAGGGACATGAGCGGGGGAGGAGGAGCGGGGACCCCTGAAACCCTGTTCTTGGCAAGGTACGAGCGCCCTGGAGCAGGAGGAGGGGGCATGGTCTTCCTACCCTTGCCGAGGATGGGGAGGAGGGAGGGGGGAGGGGAGGACGGGGATGGCTGAGGCGCTGGGCAAGGGTGCTGCTCTCAGTCCTCCTGGGTCTTCCCAGACTCCGTCCCTCGGGGTGCCTGCCCGGCTCACGCCCATTATCTGAGCCCCTCTGGCCAGGGTACGGGGAGCAGAGCCACCGGTCAGGCCCGCAGGTGCGACCAGGCCCTTTGGGTGACGTCTGGGGTGTGGCTTGTCTGGGATGGGGGGGTGAGAGCAGCCCAGGGCGGGCCTCGGGACCCCCCACCTCCCACAGGACCCTCCAACAAGCTCCTAGAAGGCAGAGACAGAGGGTCACACCCTGCAGGTCACACTGGGCCGGGGGCACTGCAGGCCCCACGCCCTGGCCAGTTGCGGCCGCATCCTCCCCTCTGCATGCCAAGGGCTTCTCGGTGGGCACCAGAGCTGGAGCAGCCCGGATGGGGGTCTCAGCACCCACAGTCCCTTGGCCGCTGGGAGTCGTACCCACAATGGTGCGTTCCTGCCCCTTCAGTGCCCAAGGTCCTGGGCCTGCCTGGGGCCCGTGAGTGGACAGGGCGGCTCCACCCGTGCCTGGCAGTGCCAAGGAATCTCCCGCTTCACACAACCAGACGACCGGGAACACCTGGAGTCTGACGGAAGGTTCCGGAAAGAGAGTGACAGACCCAACAGAGAAAGGAGCTCCGAGGGGCGGGGACAGGGTGCGGCCTGGGTGCTGGCGGCCTCTCCCGTGTGGTTCCCGGATCCTCGGGAACACTCGTGCACATGGGCGTGCACCGTGAGCCCTGGCTACGCGTTACACACAGCGCCCCGGTCGTGCTGGCCAGCTGCCCCCCTACTGACCCCAGGAGGCGCAGAGGAGTGATCTCCCCTGGCTGCCCGCTGGTCCAGGGACCGAGGACTCTGCCGAGTGGCCCTGCTGAGGCGCTGTGGCCCAGAAGCCGAGCGGCCTGCCGCAAGCTGGGGTCCTGTCCTGGGGCCAAGGGTCCTGCACGGTGCCTGGGGTCCTGTCCTAAGGCCAAGCCAGTCCATCTTCTGACATCCTCTGGGTTGGCAGAGCTGCTGCTTCTGAAACGTTTCGTGTGCTTGTGGTGGCTTGTGGCCTGACCTGTGGCCTCTGCCGGGCCTGGGTGACCCCAGCGAGGCTCTCCCAGGCTCCCCTCGCCTCGCCCCCCACCCCCAAGCCCACCCTGCGGTGTGAGGAGAGCGTGGTCTGGAAGAGCCCGTGAGAGACTTTATTTTCCATCTCTTCCAGGCAGGACTTGAACCCAGGATCCCCCACGCGGGCCCCACCTGGTGGGGCAGTGACCAGTGGCAGGAAGAGCCGCACAGTTCAGCGGCATCTTCCTTTCCTTCTCTTCTGGGTTTGGGGCCGCAGCTCAAAGGGGCACATGCTCAGGGCACCCTATGGGGTGCGGGGGATTGAACCCAGGTCGGCCAACACCGTCTCCAGCACAGATTTATCTGATGGCTCCGGCAGCCTCAGGGGACACGTCCGTGCCAGTGTCCAGGGGAAGATTTCCCGTGCTGACCGACCCCGGTGGCGGGTGAGCCTGGTTCTGGTCCCCCCCCCCCCGTGTGCTTCTGATGAAACGAGGACAGTCGCACGGGAGCGAACAGGCTCTGTGGCTGGCTCAGGCCTCAGCCGTTCCCGAATCTGCCCCGGTGGTGAGAAAATGAGGAAATCGAGGCCCACGGTGCCAGGTTCACTCAGTTCCGAACTCGCTCGACGGCAGTGCTCAGTCTTGGCTCACCTAGGTCAGGGGTGACGGGGACCTGACAAAATCCAAACCGGTTGTAGCCGGGTTTGTCAGTAAAGTTTTATTGGTGCGTAACTGCACCCACGCAGTGGTGTAGCGCTTCTGTGCTCTGGAGAGAGGCCCAGCTACGGCAGACGGCGTGTTTCTGGATTTTGCAATAGATGGCGAATACTTTGCTTTTTTTGGCCAGGCAGAGCTAGACTCCGGGCTGCTCCCAGTTCAGTGCTCAAAGGTCACTCGCAGTGACGCTTAGGGGCCGGGGGTAAGACCTGGGCCTACTTCCAGCCCCTTCAGCCACCTCCCCAGCCCTGACGGCGAGTCCATGTATAGGAAAAGCATTTGGTGGTATCAGGCTTTCTGGAAGGTTCCCTGACCCCTGACCTAAAGTGCCTCTCCCGGGAGGTCTGACCTCATTGCCCGGGGCTGGGGTGGGGCCCCCCAAGCTCTAGGAATCTCACCGGAGCCCTGGAAGAATCTGGGGAGAGGGCAGGCTAACAGCGACCTGAGGGGCCACGAGGGCGGGGAACAGCATTCCAGGCTGAGGGAACAGCAGGAGCCCAGAGCAGGGTCAGGTGGGAGCTGGGGGCGGAGGGAGGGAGGTCCTGGGGCCCCGGGGGCTTCAACTGGACCGGTGAGTCTGGATTCCAGGAGAACAAATGCCTTTTCTGAGCCGCTGCGTTCCTAGACGGCTCATGGCTTTCTCCCGAGCCAAGGGCCCTGTTCCGGGCCCCTGAGCTGCTGGTGTGTGTGTGTGTGGGGGTTTCGGGGACACCCCCAGTTCCAGCACCCGCCCGGTCCTGTCTTTGCAGCTGTTGGACACTGACACCTCGTTGGTTTGTGTGTGCGTGTTGTGAAGGGCTCACCTAGACCCTCAGGATGGCCCGCTGGGGCCAAGGACTATCTAGGGAGGCGCTCGCTGGAGCAGGCCTGAGATGCGGTGTGGGCCGGGGAGGAGCCCAGCCTCTCTGATCGATGACCCGACAGAGCTGGGGCCCTGGGTCCGGCTCAGAGCCGCGGGACTGCGCCCGCCCCAGCTATGTCGGACAGCTGGACGGAAGCGCTTCAGACTGGATGGGGGGGAGGGGGCAGAGGGGGGGGGAAGAGTGGGGAGGGGAGAGGGAGAGGGAGAGAGGGAGGTAGCGGGGAGTTGGGGAGAGAGAAGGAGGGAGATAGACCAGGGGCCAGAGCGAGGGACAGTGGGAAGGTGCTTACCTGGCGTGGCCGAACTGGGTTCGATCCCCGGCACCACATAAGGATCCCTGAGCCCCACCAGGAGTAACCCCTGAGCAGAGGCAGGTGTGAGCCCTGAGCACAGAGCTGGGAGTCATCCCTGAGCACTGAGCTGGGAGTAACCATGAGCACAAAGCCGGGATTCGTCCTTGAGCACAGAGCCGGGAGTCAGCCCTGAGCTCTGATGGGTGTGCCCTGCCCCCAACTCATGGGGCAGGAGAGATAGGACAGCGCTAAGGTGACGGCCTTCACACAGCCAACCAGGGTTTGGTCTTGGGCGGCACAGATGGGCCCCTGACCCCTGCCACAAGTGACCCTGAGCACCGCGGAGGTGTGCCCTGTCCGCCTCCATCGCCCGCCGAAGAAACAGAACAAACCAAAACATGCGGGCGAGCCGCAGCCGCGAGGGTTTGCCTGCCGCACAGGACTTGGGTTCGAGCCTGGGGAGAAAAAAACAAGAGCCGAGGTCATGAATTTGACGTTCTGTGCATTTTAATACGAATTTGTAAGAAATGGGGGATATGGAGAAAATTCGGTCGGCAGGAGCGAGGAGCTGCTGGTGACTGACATTAGCCAGGGGTGAGGCACAAGGAACCCCGAGAATGCGCAGACAGTGGACACGACCGCACAGCACAGGGGGAGGCCGGGCCCACGCTGACGGGGGCACTTATTTGTTTAAATTTATCTTGGGGGGCCGGAGTGATTGCATAGCGGGGAGGGCGTTTGCCTTGCGTGCGGCCGACCCGGGTTCAATTCCCAGCATTCCATATGGTCCCCTGAGCACCACCAGAAGTGATTCCTGAGTGCAGAGCCAGGAGTAACCCCTGTGCATCACCGGGTATGACCCAAAAAGCAAAATAAATAAATAAATAATAAATAAAATTCATCTTGGGGGGCCGGAGCGATTGTGCCGTGGGTAGGGCATTTGCCTTATACACGGCCGACCCGGGTTTGATCCCCAGTATCCCATAGGGTCCCCCGATCACCATCAGGAGTAATTCCTGAGTGCAAAGCCAGGAGTAAGCCCTGAGCATCGCCAGGTGTGACCCAAAAAGCAAAAGTAAAAGCAAAAAAAAATTTATTTTTTGTGTTTCTGGGGGGCACATTGGGTGGTGCTGTGGGGGGCTCCGGACTGAGTGCTCCGGACATTATATGCAGTGCGTGGGATTAGGCCTGGGGCTTCTGGCTCCTTCTCTAGCCGGGCTATTTATTTCGTCTTTTGGCCACACCTAGCAGTGCTCAGGGATCTCTCTTGCCATGGCTCGGGGGAGCGTGGATCCAGCTTTGGTTGGCCCTCGGCCAGGCCGGCGCCCTGCCCGCTGGACTATCGATCTTATCCCTCCATTTCATTTTTTTTTTCTCTTTTGAAAATTTAATTTAAAGGGTGGTGAGTTTTAAAGTTATTGATAGTTGAGTTTAGGCATATCTTCTTTCTTTTTTTAAAAATTTTTATTGAATTGGGGCTGGAGCGATAGCACAGCGGGTAGGGCGTTTGCCTTGCAGGCAGCCGACCTGGGTTCGATTCCCAGCATCCCATAGGATCCCCTGAGCTCTGCCAGGAGTAATTCCTGAGTGCAGAGCCAGGAGGAACCCCTGTGCATTGCCGGGTGTGACCCAAAATAAATAAATAAATTTTATTGAATCACCCTGAGAAAGTTACAATCACACAATGATGAAACACCCACCCCTCCACCAGTGCACATTCCCGACCACCAATGTCCCCAGCATACAGCCCCTTCCTGACCCTCCCCCCGCCTCCATGGCAGACAATATTCCCCAAACTCTCTCTCTACTTTGGGCATTCTGGTTTGCAAGACAGACACAGAGGCCATCCTGTTCGGTCCAGCCTCTCTGATCACACATCTCCCGACGGATTCCTCCAGCCATCACTTTCTTAGTGGTCCCTTCTCTATCCCTGAGAAGATACCCCTTCTCCCTATCCCTATCCCTTCTCCCCTCCGCTCATGAGGCAGGCTTCCAGCTATGGGGCAATCCTCCTGGCCCTGGTATCTACCGTCCTTGGGTGTCAGCCTCCTGTTACGTTATTCTCCACTCCCCAGATGAATGCAGTCCTTCGAAGGCATACGTTATTTCTTATTTCTTTTTTCTTTTGGGGTCACACCCGGCGATGCTCAGGGGTTCCTCCAGGGAATGACTCCTGGCGGCGGCGCTCAGGGGACCCTATGGGATGCTGGGAATCCAACCCGGGTCGGCCGTGTGCAAGGCAAACGCCCTCCCCGCTGTGCTATCGCTCCGGCCCCCCATCCACTATTTTAACACCAACCCCACCACCAGCATCACCTCCCTGCCGCCAGAATTCCCGCGCTCCATCCTGACCCCACCCGGCCACCTTGATAGACGCATTGTAAAGTTTAGTGGTTACAATTTATTTATTCTGCTTTTTTATTGAATCCCTGTGCCATAGACCCTTACAGAGCTGTTCATGATTAGGTTTTGGTCATACAGTGTTCAGCACCCGTCCCTCCTCCAGGGTGGGTGCAGTTCCCAGCACCAGGGTCCCCAGGTTCCCTCCCCTCATCCCCCCCCCAATTTTAGCATA
>JAOXYA010137193.1:0-10172 GCA_028565675.1 Sorex palustris | reverse complement strand
TCCCTTTTGTTCTCTCTCTCCTTTTGGGTGCTGTGGTTTGCAAAAGAGGCATTGAGTGGCAATCATGTTCAGTCTAGTCTACTTTTAGTATGCATCTCCCATCCTGGGCAGACCTTCCCAACACCCTTTACTTGGTGTTCCCTGTCTATCTGAGCTGCCTTTACCCCTAGAGTGTGTGGCTGACCTCCAAGCCATGGAGTAAACCTCCTGGTATTTATCTTGGCTATTCTTGGGTTTTTAAGTCTAACATATTAATCTTTCATTTAAAATATCTGAGGGGCCGGAGAGAATGTAAGGTGCTCGCCTTGCATACAGCTGACCAGCGTTCAATCCCCGCATCCTGAGCACCAAGTGAGGGGTAGGCTCTGAGCACTGTTGGGCATGATCTACACAACAAAAAAACAAAACCCAATGGCTCCTGGACACCCCTGTAGGGGCTCACAGTGAACACGAGAGGACAGTTGCAGACTGGACTGTGGTTGAGGAATAATGCAGAGCCAAGCTGGTACGTGCAAGTCCCGTGTGTCACTGTCCCCTGGTGATGGGTACCTGGGAGCGATGGGCTGCTCGAACCCATTCTAAGCCTGGTAGTTCATAGGCACAAACGCGAGCTAATGACTGGGAACCAAGAGGAGGCCAATGACCAGTGATCAACTGACAAGTTTATTCAGGGGAAGCAATGATTACATAGAGGCAAAAGGGGAGATCAAAGGTTGCCTGGCAACATAGTTTCAGGGGGACAGAAACAGAAGCAAAGCTTATTCTCCTCAAAGGTTTCCAAAGGCAAGTGGCACTCCCAACCTCAGCCAAATCAGGAATCTACACAATTCTCTAGGGATTGCTAGGCCCCCTGCCATCAGTCCGGTGCCACTGTCTGGACTCAGCCCCCGTAGCCATTACTTCTAGGAACCCCGGAGTGATCTTAGTGTCCACACCAGCAGGAACCCAACCCCCATGGCTCCACCCTTAGCACCACAAATCAGCTGCTGGCTCGAGTTCCAACAGCGCTGACCTGCATGCGGTCCCCTTGGCCATCAGCACAATGGTCCCCAGAGCCTGAGTGGGGACATGGGTCCCGCACCAACTGTTCCTTGTTCACCCAGCTGCCTCCTCTCAGGAGCCCCGACCTTAAGTGCCCTTGATGCCCTCCAAGAAGCCCCCCAACTCCCGTGTCTGCCTGGGCCACAGCTCATTATATGTAGCATAAAGCCTGGGAACCGGAGAGGCCCCGCCTGCTCGGGGCTCAAAGGCTGCAAACGTGTCTGGGCCGTCACCTGGCCCTTAGTGAATTCAAGTTCAGGAGGAAGAGCTTGTCAAGTTGACTGGCTCGGTGAGGACAGCATGAAGCTCGGGGGTGCGCGGGCCCTGAGGGAACTCCAGGATGAAACTTGAGCCCTGTCCCTGTGCTGGCCTCTATCCTCTGTCCAGCGCAGCCATTGCCGAAAGGGCTGGTGACGCTCCCCAAGGTGACATCCCTCTTCACCCTCCACCGCAGGGCTTCTCGAGAATCTGTGAGCAGGGACAAGCATCACGAGTGGCTGGATGGAGCCCGGCAGGACACACCCGCCGAGCCTCTGCCTCGGGGCCCGCATGGGAAGGAACCGCAGCCCACCACACCCGACCACAGCGGAAAGTGGCAGGCCCAGGACACAGCCTCCCTCCCCTCCACTCGGAATGCAGGCGGCCGCCGGCTGAGTACCCGAGATGGTTTTCTGTATTGATCAATGTCATACCCTCGAATTTGCTGACTGAACAGGTACAACCGTGCAGGCCCTCCCCACAACTGACCTCACACCTGTCCATCTGAGTCCAGCTGTTACAATAAAAGACTTTTCTTCAAGCACTTCGTGGCCAGGTCCGTGGACCCAGGGGCCCTCACACCCGTGGACAAGCCCGGGAGAGGCGCCCTGGCCTGCTGGGACCTCAGCCACACCTGAACCTCTTCAAGACTCGCCACGTGACCAGGTCACTGGAGCTCAGGCCGGTCAGGTCCACCTGAAGGGGGAGAGGGAAGACAGAGACAGCGCTGTCAACACCCGAGGACACCATACAAGCAACCCCAACTCAATCCACAGGACACTCAGATGTGGTGGGGGGTACAGGCAACAGCAATCTTCCTAAATTAGTCACCAATGTCGAGTAGCCAACCGCCTCACCCCTTTCTAAGGAGAAACAACAGCCATGGGCCAGGGAGATACCTCAAAAGGCTTAAGGCAGGTCCCACCCCTGCATTCCATGGGCATCACTGGCTGTGGCCCCCAAACAAAGTAAAATCCCCACAGGCTCAGGAGCACTGCCTACAGGGGGCAGAGTCGGAGCGCCTCTCCCTCAGATGCCCCTCCCACCCCGTTCCCCTCTGCCTGATGCCCACCCCCTGCACTTTCTTCCATTCATGAGAAGTTCCGTGTTCAATCCCGAATATACAAGCTGGAGCTGTGCCTGTGACATCCTGGGCTCCGTCCCCGACACCGGCACCAGCACCAGCAGCCTTGGAAAAGCCATCATCCTCCGACTCGCAGTGATGCCAGAGCTCACTCGCGTCTCCTGAGCTGGTTCCAGTGGGCAGGACAGAGCCCACAACCCGGGGCTGTGCTGGAAGCACAAAAGCAGCAAGAGGCCCCGCCCTGAAGGAACGTGGAGAACATTAGGCGAGTGTGGTGCAGGGGTTGGTTTATTTTGTTTGGGGGCCACATCCGACAAGGCTTAGGGCTTCCTCCTGGCTCTGAGCTCAGGGATCACTCCTGGAACGACTGGGGGGACCATCATGGGGGGACGGGGATGGAACCCAGGCTGGCCGCGTGCAAGGCAATTCCCCTCCCCGCTGTGCCCACTCCAGCACTGGTGCTGGGGTGGAATCGGGGCCTCCCACATGCACCTCACGTGCTGGAGCATGGACCAGTCAGGGGCCCGCTCCTGTCCTTCCCAAACCCTGGCACGCCTGCCCCTCCTTCCCACGACCCTTAGGGGGCCTCTGGTTACTGGGGGCTGTCTGCCGCCCCTTGTTGGCTCCTGCAGACCCTGCTGTGGAGATGCGACTGGGGGCCTCCACCCTGCCCTGGATGCAGCAGCCCTCTCCTCTTCCCTGCCCGGTGTATTTCGCGGGGACTCCCCCGTGGAGCTGGGAGTGAGCAGGGCTGCCCCCTGCTGGGCCTACACTTGGCGCAGTGACCGCCATGCTGCCGGGGGCTGGTCTCAGGCCGAAGGGGCATGGGATCACTTTTGAATACAGGAGCCGAAATACAGCACTGTGTCAAGATGCCAACTCCAGTAGAGGCCACTGGCAAAACCACCGCTCACTCACCTCCCCAGCCCCAAACGGCGTGTGGGAGAGCTTCAGGGCTCGGAAGGGACAGGGCTGAACCCTCCGAACACGGGGAACATGCCTTCCCACGATTCCTGTCCCTGCACTACCAATGGCCAGGGCATAGGCAGCCCATGACCACTTTCGGATGCAGGAGCACAGAGGACAAGAGAGGGTAGCAAGGAGGGAATGCCCAGGGCCCAAGGGGGAGGAGCCCCCACACAGCACTTCTGATGGCCACAAAAGCCCCGTCCTGCCTCCCTGCCACGAGGCGGAGAAGTGGGCTGGGGTCAAGCACGGCTCAGGGCTCTGACATTTTGAGCAGAAGGGGGCAGGCCGGGAGAGTGCAAAGGTCCCCCCAGAACCAGCCCAGAGACCAAAACCAGAAAAGAGGCTGAGCACTGTCCCGGCTGTGCTGGCAGGAGGGCAGGCGGCCTCGGCAGGGGCTCAGCCAGAGGGACCTCCCAGGAGGCACCTCACAGTGGCAGAGCCGAGGGCACAGGAGGGACTGACCCACAGCAGGACCCCACGGGGGACCCACAGAAAGCTGCCTGCACTGGCTGCTCCCGACTCCTCCCCTGAGCCCCAGAAGATCCTTTAGCTGCCGCGCATCCACGCGGGGGAAGCACAGCCAAGAGCCTTACCTGGGGCGCCCTTGCCAGAGCATCGTGGGCCGTCGGGGAGGGCCCTCCCAGGCCAACTGCATGCACGTCCCCACCTGCAAGAGATAACCTGGAGGGCAGTGGCTGCACCCTGCAGGTCGGCGAGCACCTGGCAGTGAGCAGCAGGGGACGGAGCACCATGCGGGGAGCAGCAGGGGGCAGGGAGCACCCTGCAGGGAGCAGCAGGGACAGACTGTACGAAAGCACCAGGGTCTGGAAGGGACAGGAGACCCCCCAAACACGGGGAAAGGCTTTCGTCAGTTCCTCTCCCTGCACTATCAATGACCGGGGCACGGGCAGCCAACGATCACTTTCGAATACAGGGGCCGAAGGGTCGGCAAGGGAGGAGCAGGCACCAGGAACCTGGAGATGGAGCATCAACCTACCTCAGGGCCCCCCGACGTGACCACCACCACAGCCGTCATCCCTAAAAACAGAAATATAAAAGTGAGTGAGTCTCAGGGCTGTAATGATAGCAGAGCGGGTAGGGCATTTGCCTTGCACGCGGCTGACCCGGGTTCGACTCCCAGCATCCCATATGGTCCCCCACTGATTACTGAGTGAAGAGCCAGGAGTATCCCCTGAGCATCGCCGGGTGTGACCCGAAAAGAAAAAAAAAAAAAGTGAGTCTCAAAGGCCGGGAGGCGGCACTCTCAGCGCAAACAGGGGGAGCAGCTGGAGCCTGGGCGCCGGCAGCCCCAGAACTGCACACGCAACAGGACACAGCCCATCGTGGGATGGATGCCGGGGAGGACAGGGCCCCGCAGCATCCGGGGGTGACACAAGGTGGTGACCCCTAGTACTCCCAACAGGGACATGAGGGCGACCCGCAGGTGCGTGCACTTGTCGCTACACCCATACGGCCAGCAGGCCAAGCTCCCTAAGAACCACTGGGAACCCCAAACGATTGGGGCGCCCACACCCCCTCAGCCTGAGACCAGCCCCCGACAGCATGGCGGTCACTGCGCCAAGTGAAGGCCCAGCAGGGCAGTCCTACTCACCCCCAGCTCCACGGGGGAGTCCCTGCAAAACACGCAGGGGAGGGGAGAGGGCTGCTGCATCCAGGGCAGGGTGGAGGTCCCCAGCTGCATCTCCACAGCAGGGTCTGCAGGAGCCAACAAGGGGCAGCAGACAGCCCCCAGTAACCAGAGACCCCCCCCCCCAAGGGAAGGAGAGGCAGGTGTGCCAGGGTTTGGAAAGGACAGGAGCGGGCCCCTGACATGTCCACGCTCCAGAAGCGCCTCCCCCGGTACACCCACCAGGCACAGGCAGGGGACAGAAACATAAGGGGACGGACTGATTGTATGAAAGCACCAGGGTCTGGAAGGGACAGGAGACCCCCCAAACACGGGGAAAGGCTTTCATCAGTTCCTCTCCCTGCAGTATCAATGACCGGGGCACGGGCAGCCAGCGATCACTTTCGAATACAGGGGCTGAAATACAGCACTCTGTCAAGATGCCAACTCCAGTAGAGGCCACAGGACGACCAACGCTGGCAAAACCGCTGCTCACTCATCCCAAATGCCTAAATCCCAAATACCGGGACGGCTACTGGAGCCTTCTTGCTTCCCGGACAGCACAGGCCAATGAGCACGCCCACCCACACTTCCCAGCTCAGGCCCTGTAGCCCCCACCCGCCCCTCTGCAGGGCAGATCTCAGGCCACCCCTGGCTGCTGGACACTTACCCACAGGCGGCGGGGGGAGGGTCCTGCAGGAGAGGAGGGGGGCTGGCCGCTGCGTGCCCCTCGGCACCATCCTGGGCGCCTTGTCCCAGCAGCGAGATGGCAGGCAGCTCTTGACTGCTTCAGGCTAAAGGAATCAACAGGGGAGGAACAATGAGCAAGCCAGCCTGCTCTGCTTGAGGGAGCTCTGAGTTCCATCCCCAGTCCCCTGAGTCCCCCAAGGATGGCCTGAGTGACTCCGGGGCACTGAGCCAGGAAGGCAGTACGGCCTGGTGTGGTCAGTGAAAAGCCCTGAGCACTGTCGGGAGACCCCTCCCCCAATAATCAGCACGGAGACACAGAGCTCCCAGCAGCCCTGAACATAGTGAGGGGGAAGGTCCAGCGGGGAACAGGAAGGGGGTCAGCAAAGGAGGTGCAGACAGGCAGCTCGCACCCCTGCAGAGCCAGTGGGTCATGACTGGCACCCCAGTCTGGGTGTGGGGGCCTCTGTGCCCCAGGGGCTCTGGCACAGGACAAAGGCACACAAGTCCTTCCAAACTCCACACTAGCTGGGCGGTTCTGGTCCAGGTCCGTCCTGCTGGTTGGGATCTGGTCTATCAGGGCTGGGCCCCCCCCCACAAGGTGCCGTCGGAAGTCCTACCTCATAAACCGAGAGAACTTTTAAGGGTGGGGGGAGTTGGGGTCTGGATTCCAGACCTGCCTCCAGGAGCCTCCCAAGACCTTACCATCAGCCCTCCGGGTTTTTCGTGTTTTTTTTTTTGAGGGGGTTGGGAAGCGGTGATCACACCCAACAGTACTCAGGAATCAGTCTTGGCAGGCTTCGAAGACCAGGTGAAGGGGTGGCGGCCCCTGCAGGGGGTGGCTGTGGGCACTGCAGGAAGCAGCCCCCACCCTGATGGGGTCATCTCACCGTCTCACTGGGGGTGCTAATGACCCTGCTGCCTGACCTTGGGGGGATCTGTATCCAGTCTTCCCTTTCACCCCTGATCCTAGAAGCCCACGGCACACCTTCACGTGGTCAGGGGCAGGCCCCCTTGGGAGGGTTTCCCACTGTATGGGGAACCGCACCCCAAGACCTACCTACACTGGGACCCGAGCATGCGCTTTAGGCCGTGTGCTCCCCACTTTCCTAAGCACTTTCCTAAGAGCTGCCCCATGGCCGGACGCCTCCCCAATTCCCATCTGATTAGACACAGGGACCCACCATGGGGCAAGATGGTGTGTCCTGGGTGCCTCAAAGGCCTTACCATCAGGCCCCTGCATTTTTTTTTTTTTGCTTTTTGGGTCACACCCGGCGATGCTCAGGGGTTACTCCTGGTTCATGCACTCAGGAACTACTCCTGGCCGTGCTCAGGGGACCATATGGGATGCTGGGGATCAAACTCGGTTTGGGCCATGTGCAAGGCAAACGCCCTACCCGCTGTGCTATCACTCCAGCCCGTTCTTTTTTTTTAATTTGGTGGGGAGGGCCACAGTGGTCACATCCAACAGTGCTCAGGAATCATGCCTGGCCGGCTTGGGGGACAATATGGGATGCCAGGTATCGAACTCAGACCAGCCACGTGCTTGTGCAAGGCAAGCTCCTGCACCATCGCTCCAGTCCTAGGAGGATCAAGGATTCAAGGAGGACGAGGGTGGAGAGACTGGATCTTACTCCCTTGGGCTCGCCAGGCTCTCTGCAGGTTTATGGGGGGGCCGGGGGGCCTTTGGAGTCTGAGCTAATAAACAGTGTGTAGGAGCCACTTCAAAAAGGCTCGGGCTCCTGGAGATGGTGCCAGAGCTGAATGCACGTTCTGCACACAGGGGCCAGGGGTTCAATCCCCACCCCTGAGCCCGCCAACTAGACACGGCTTCTGAGCACCAAGTCGGGAGCAGCCAAATATAGCACGAAGTGTGCAAGGCCAAAGGGGCTGGAGCTGACTCCAGTTTTCCCGGTGCTCTGAGTACTTGGTACCATTGCCAAGTCCCAAATCCGGAAGATTCCTGACCCGGCCTTGGAGATGGAACCCTCAGCGGCTGCACCCAGGATCACTCTGGGAAAGTCTTAGTAGGCCCACCGAGGAAGGATCTGGAAAGATCTGGAAGGATCTGACCACCTCTGCGTCCCTTTCGGTCCTGCACTGATCAGGACTGGGCTAGCCCGTGCCCAGCTCCTCTCGGACCACCGTCTCTACCCACCCCCGCGCCCCCGGGCCTCAGTTTACTCCTCCTGGTGGGAGAGGACGCAGACCCCGCACCAAACCCGTCCCGAGAGCACTCACCGACGCTAGGAGACTGGCGGCGCCCGGCAGCGCGGAGGCAACGGTGCGAGAAGACGCGGATGGCGGTGGATCTCGACAGACGCCGTCACCACCTGGACCACGCGGCCACGAAACGCCAGCATCCGCTCCGCGCCGGCGGAAGTGCCCCCGAGACGGGGCAGTGCCTAGAGCGGCGCCTCACCCTGCGGAACGTGTGCGCGCCCCCTGGTGCAGTGGAGCTGAAATGCTGATGATGAAAGACCGAAATTGTTCATTTTACTCCATTTTATTTTATTTTAAGATTTTTTTTTCCACTGAGAGATAGACCCTTACATTATTAGGTTTCATTCATACAGTGTTCCAACACCCATCCCTTCACCGGTGTACATTTCACAACCCCAGTTTCCCCAGTTTCCCTCCCATCACCACCTGCCCAGCCTGTCTATGGCAGGCACTTTTCTTCTCCTTTCTTCCTCTCTCATCCCTTCATATCTCTCTCTCTGTATCTTCTCTGTCTCTCTGTCTCTCTCTCCCTCCCTCCCACTCTCCCGCTCTTTCTTTCTCTCTCCTTTTGGGCATTGTGGTTTGCAATACAAATACTGAAAGGTTATCATGTATGTCCCTTTCCCTACTTTTAACACTCAGCGGGACCATTTCCAACTATTCTTGTCATCCTGGTCCCTTCTCTATCTTACCTACCCTCCACCCCACACACACACTTGTGGTAGATACCAACCATTGAAGGGATTGGAATTATTTAAAACCACAGCCCCTGGATGATTTTGTTTCTCTAACTGGTCCTGTCTGAACCATCTGTAATGTGATATAGTCTGAGACAGGAGTGAGAGGGTGACAAGATGAGAGAGGGGCAGGTGTTCCAGAAAACTCTGTCCTAAAAGGGAGTCCTCGTAGCAAAAAGGGACCTGGTCAGACTCTAGCTTAGCCAAAGTACACAGAGAAATACCAGGCTCCTGATGGCATGTTGGAGGCAGCCGTGGGAGCCCCCAAGTTCTCACAAGCACTGATACTGCCCGCGTCCTAGACCAGGTGAGCACCCCAGGCACTAACTCAGCCTGTTAGGGAGTACAAGCAGCCCCTCTAAGGAGGGGGCTCTCCACTCAGACTCCTGCGTCTCACTAGCTCAGAACCGTGTGGAAATCCAGGCTTCAACAAAGCCCCAGAAGATGGGAATGTGCTATATTCCTACCTGTGCAGCCTCCAGATGCTCAGAGTGAGGTTGGGGGATTCTCATCAGAGATGTCAGACCAGTGCTCAGGACTCTGGACAAGGGGCCAAGTACATACTTGTTGGTGGCCCCACCGCCCTGCTGTTCCCTCCTGCTCCCGCTCTTGCCCTTACTCACCTGTAAAACTGGCTAAGTGACATCTCTCCCCGGCCTTAGTCTGCCATACCTAAAAAGTGGGCAGAGTCCTAATTTTCCCTGGTCCTCACAGCATTGCTGTGAGAACTAAGTGAAAAGGGGCACGAGCTCAATTAGAGCCAATCTCCAAGTGGAGTTTCTGGCCTTCAGAATTTCTGAGAAAGGTCTTGGGAGGTGCTTGAAGGACGGGGGTGCATTCCTGGCATTCCCAGGGGCCCTAGGTTGATTCCTGGCAATGCATGGCCTTCCCAGCACCACAGGGAAAAGCCATGGAGAAGACTCCTCCTCCCACCCCACTCCACCCCCCCAAAAAAAGCCCACAGAATTGTTTTGAATTACCTTTATTTATTTTTTACAAGCTGTTCACAATAATTTATTACATTCAATATTCCAATACCAATCCCACCACCATTACACTTCCCCACTACCATTATTTTGAATATTCCTACCACCCCCAAAGCCTGCCCCCAAAGCAGGACCTAAATAATTTATTTTGTATTGATTTCTATGAATAATCCACTGAAAATGATCCAAAAATTTTTCCTTAGAGGAAAATGTGTGAAGATCCTTGTATCTCACCCTGTAGCCATTAAGCCCTTGAATAAGAGATTACTAACATGTTGTTACAGGTTGAGCCTGTGAACCAATATTTTTTTTATTAACATGGGTTGCCTGCTACTTTACACCCCATCAAATGCGGTGTGCTACTCTTGGTACGTCAGTGGTGTAGAGTATGAGATGTCACATGACCACAAATGTGGCAGTGTGCTCCAGGAATTCTAAAATTTTATTTTATTTTATTTTTTGCTTTTTGGGTCACACCCAGGAATGCATAGGGGTTACTCCTGGCTCTGCACTCAGGAATTACCCCTGGCGGTGCTCAGGGGACCATATGGGATGCTGGG
>JAOXYA010137183.1:0-10173 GCA_028565675.1 Sorex palustris | reverse complement strand
GATGGCATCAAAAACTTAATAATTGAGTTAAATCAATTTCATATGATATAATTATGAGGATCTTAAATATATGCGACTTTTTGTAAGCATTCTTGACAGTGTATATTCACTCTGTAGTGGATATACAAAATACTGATAACACTAATTAAATTCTATTTTTATTTATTTATTTCATTAGGGACAACATCTCACGGTATTCTGGAGCCAATCCTGGCTCTGTGCTTAAGAATTACACCTTGGAGTGCCAGGATTCAAACCAGGATTCACATGCTAGGTGACTACGTGACCTATGTGCTATCTCTCCTATCCTCTAAATAAGTAGCACTGGTAGCACTGTCCCCTGTTGTTCATCCAGATGCTTGAGCGGGCACCAGTAATGTCTTCATTGTGAGACTTGTTGTTACTGTTTTTGGCATATCGAATATGTAACGGGTATCTTGCCAGGCTCTGCAGTGGGGGCGGAATACTCTCGGTAGCTTGTCGACCTCTCGGAGAGGGGCAGAGGAATCAAACCCAGGTTGGCTGCGTGCAAGGCAAACGCCTACCCGCTATGCCTCTAAATAAATGAACTTTAAAATTTAATATAAATAAACTATAAAGTTTAATTTTATATATTTCATGTATCCTAGTCATGTGATTTCCTCAGTTTTATCTGTAGCATAGGATCTCAGACTTTATTAATGAAGTCAACTGAAAATTCCCACCCTAAGTGATTAGCAAATTCTTCGATGGTACTTCTTTCCTTTTATAGTAAATGCTACTACTAACACTTATTGACTGTATTCTCAGTGCTTGCTAACCTTATAATAACAGCGATTTTTTTCTAAGTTAGAGTTGTTAGAGGTAACTAAATACTTTTAAGCAAAAAATTACCAGGTGCCTATGCGTACCTGAATCTTTTCGGCTTTAATTTTAGCTCTATTTCTTCATAAAGTCAAAAAAAAAAAGCAAACTTTGAGTCCTAGAATCTTTTTTTCACTTTCTTGGTGTTAAACCCTGGTCTGAACAGATATAGGGAACGGGGGCATTCAAATGTAGAACTGATTATTGTAGAGCTATTGATTTCTTAATCAGTAGTCTCCCAATAAAGAGCAATAGTCTTCATCTGTATATCAGGGCCAATTATGAAGCTACAATTTAGTACTATTTATTATGTACAGACATGAAACAATGAGGAGAGTGAAGAACAACAACGAAGCACATAGTCTGCATGAAGATTATAATCCAGTGGGTACAAATTTAATCATTACAACCCCCTGTTTCTGGATTAAAAATGAAGATGCCAATGTGAAATTAAGAAAAGAAATACATGAGTTATCTGACATAATGACTTTTAGAGAACAATTTGGAAGGTAGGTTGCTTAAGGCCCAGGAGCAGAGAGAAGACTGCCAGGGGTTTCAAGTAAGAAGGCAGTGAGCTGGACAAACACAGCCAAGGACAGAGGGGATGTCTAAGCTTACATTGTCTTTCATCTGCCCCTATTACCTCTATTAAGTTTTATAAATTATGTCATGTTATTCAAAGGAACATTTTCATTGCTTAATATATTAAAGCACCCGTATTTTCCTGCTTTGGAATGAGGGGTCTGTTTTATCGCTTTGTACCTCTCTTTGCAATTTACATAAGTAGATCTGACTCCTGAGGCTGTGCAGAGAATGAATCAGTGTGGAAGCAGGAAGAATATCCAAACAATCTCAGTGTTATGTTTTCAACAAAAAGTTAAAGTTTTACCTTCCCTCTGTCTGTTGGCTTGAACCTTGTAGATCATGTTGATTTGCAGAAGATTTTAGTTTTAAGTCAGAATATTCCTAGTTCTAAAGAAGTACCTGATATTAGCACTTCAGTATTTCCGTAAGGTTGGTCATCTGTTTGCATAATAATGCTCAAAATAAGTATCAACAATAATATTTCAATAAAGTACTTAAATAGCAACCATTATTCAAACTAAAAACGACCAAATTTAATTTGAATATAACATGGAAGCTGATTTTAAGAGAATATAGAGGGAGCTTATGATATAAAAAGATGCTACATGCATGTAAATTTTATTTTACTATAGTAAGACTGGGCTGGAGCGATAGCACAGCAGGTAGGGCGTTTGCCTTGCACGTGGCCAACATGGCCAACCTGAGTTCAATTTCTCTGCCCTTCTTGGAGAGCCCAGCAAGCTACGAGAGTATCTCACCTGTATGGCAAAGCCTGGCAAGCTACCCTTGACTTATTCGATATTCCAAACACAGTAACAAGTCCCAAAATGGAAATGTTACTGGGCCCACTCTAGCAAATCGATGATCAACGGGAGGACAGTGACATAGTAGGGCTGAAGCGATAGCACAGTGGGTAGGGCATTTGCCTTAAATGTGGCCAACTCCATGCCGACCCCAGTTTGATTCCTCCGCCCCTCTCAGAGATGCCGGCAAGCTACTGAGAGTCTTGCGCCTGCATGGCAGAGCCTGGCAAGCTACCCTTGCCATTATTCGATATGCTAAACACAGTAAAAGAAGTCTCACAATAGAGACGTTACTGGTGCCCACTCGAGCAAATTAATGAACAATGGGAGGACAGTGCTATATAGTAGTAATAACTTTTTGGAGCTGGCTGTAGAATCTAGGGATTCACATATGCAAGGCAGGCCCTTCAATGGTGTGCTTCAACTCCAGGTCTTCACTTCTGAAATTTATAACCTAAAAAGAATCCCGAGAGAGAATGAAGATAAAAACAAAGTGATTGTGTCATTCTGACTGTGTTTAAAACATATTGCCTATACCTTGACTGTGCTTATCCAACTTACTGCCTTCTTACTTTAAATCCCTGCCATTCTTATCTGTATTCCCTTTGCCTCCACTCAACCTACCTTAAAAATTGTTTCATGATCAATATTTGAATACGAGATTATTTGACAGATATCTTTCTATGTATCTCTTAACTTTTTTAATATTAAAAAAACTGCATCTAGATCTGGAAGTCAGGTATGTTGGCATGTTTTACAAATAAATGTTTATCTATAACAAATAATTTCTGAATCCTCAATCTAGAATCAAGTAAAACTTTTAAGCATTCATTTACACTATTTCAAATCTTCTGTAATTGCATAAATATTGGAAGTTACCTATAGAATAAATTATTTCCCAAGAAGTATGTATAGGCGAAAATAAACTTATCTAGTTTCTGGACCAAAAAGCAAGACATAGTACATGTAGAATGTATTATAATTCAATTACCAGAGAAATTATCACATCTATTTTTTTTTCACTGTGGGAAGAGGGAGGGTGCCGTATCTTGCTATGCAGAACTTCTTCTTTGCATTCTAAGGTAACCATATCTGGTGCTAGAAACATAATCTGGATCTGCTATATGCCAGACAAATGCCTTATCTGCTGAGTGAAGAGAGAGAGAGAGAGAGAGAGAGAGAGAGAGAGAGAGAAGTCATATAGTCTATTAAAAATAGACACACAGAGAAAGAGAGGAATATGTGTTCAAAAGAGAACATGCTTCTCTCTGGAGAGGAAAAAGCAGAGAGAGATATATGTTCAAGGGAAAATCCAGGCTAGAAAAAAGCAAGCCTCATTTTTCTATTCTTATTTTGCAAGCCAAAATTTATCTCCATCTGCTTTTATTCTTATCCAGAACAGGATAATTTGAAATGACTATCTTATTATTGTGACTTAAAGTAATATTATATTAAGGCTAAGATATGTAGGAGAAAAATAAAAAAAATACATTGTACAATTTATAAGTTTCTTTGTTGCTTGTTCAACAATTATTCAGTGCTCATGTTGTTACTTTTTGGGGCAGTCGCTTCTGAAGCAAGCACAAAGGACATATTGATCTTACCGTCCAGGCTTGCTGTCTAGACAGAAGTTTGTATGACAGAGTTGAGAGAATGCTGAATGGTTCCACAGCTTGCTCAAAGGCTATCATTCCATTCCAATAATCATACTTACATACAAAATTAAATAATCAAAAACTAAAGAGTTATTTCCAAGGAATTGTCAACTTATAACAAAGTAGTTGCATTTATTTAAAACTCGATTTGTCTAAAAAAATCAGAATGTATTTTAAAAGTAAATACCTCATGCAGACTTTAAAAAATATAAATATCAAAATTTAAATAATGGAAATATCATTAGAAAATAATGACTTCTAATCCAATTTTCCAGAGCTTCCACATGAAGACATCCTTCTCATCCTCTGAAATATACTGTATCTTCATAGCCCTGAGCAGAACTGCATAGGTGTTGACCTTGTCAGTACAATCGTGCTATTTCCAGTTGAGTTCAATGAGATCAATAGTCTTTTGTGCAAGCCTCCCAGATGTTTTGGACAAGATAAGCTTTTCATTTTAATTATGGAATGTAATAAGATTTTATAAGTGAAAATGAAATTATTTTTATGTTCTCTCTTTGGTAACTAATTTGAATACTTTGGAAAGTTATGAGTAATGTGAGCTAATTTTCCAATTGATGACACACTAGGTGAGCATGAGGTAGTCATAAAATTGTAGGAAAATTAATATTTTAAATAAGCCCACAAATACTTGTTTCAATAGCACATATACTGAAATTGGAACAATACAAAGAAAATTAGCCTAGTCTGTTAAAAAAAATTTTTAAATGGCCCATAAAAAGAAGTAATTTTATGAGCAAGTTTTTTTTTAATATTATGTCTTAAGTCCCTCAGTCTCCAGAAATAAAAAAAAACATGCCTTGGGATTATAATTATTTAAAAAATCATCTTTTTTTTGTAATCAACAAACAAGTTTTTTAAGTTAACTTTGTATGATATAATTGTTTTAGTTTAAAAATAATTTAGCTATCATGAATGTTATCCCCTAATTTAATCATTATGTCATTAATCATCAGAAAAGATAATTTAGCAGAACTAATGGTCTAGTTTTACATTTATTCACAATGATGTACTATTAAGGGAAAACATAACCTTTAAATTTTTGTTGTCTAAAATATATATATTTCATCCAAATCTTTAAAATAATTTTACTAGGCCATAAAATGGAATGCCTATTTTTGTTTTTACAAAATTAGAAAGACACTGTTCTTAAAACACTGAGAGATACCAATAATGGGATAGAGAGCGAGTATACGGGGATTAGAGTTCTTTATCACTACCTGGCTCTCTGGGCACTGCCGGGTGTGGCCCTGGTGGCCTTCAAGCTCCATGGGGTAGCTCTTGTGGTCACCTACCCTGCAGGTCCTGAGCGGCATAACAGCCTCTGGGACATAACACTGAAGGGCTGATCCAGTTTGTCAGATGAAGTTGTCCTTCCCATCCTGTCTGAGATATATTGTACCTTCACAGCCCTGAGCAGAACTGCATAGGTCCTGACCTTGTTAATACAATCCTGCTGTTTCCAGTTGAGTTCAATGAGATCAGTAGACTATTGTCTTCTGTCTACTGTCTTCAGAGGTTAGCAGGCCCCATGCTCAAAAATTAAAGACATTTTATGAAAGGTTTTCAATTTGTTATTATAGACAATGTAAGTAATGGTAAACATGTTAATTACTGAATATTGATACATATTACTGATTTCTATTGGAAATTTTCTCAACATTGGAGTATCCAAAGTAGTTAAATTGATAGATATTTTCTTTCAAAAATTGTCTGTTTAAAATATTAAACTTTAAAGTACTAAACTTTAGCTGGATAGATAGTACTTGTCTTACATATGGCCAACCCAGATTCAATCTCTTGCACCCCATATGGTTTTCTGAGCCACACCAAGAGTGATCACTGAGTATACAGCCAAGAGTAAGCTCTGAATACTGCTGAGTGTGGCCCGAGACTAAATTAAATTAAATTAAATTTGAAGTCTAGAAATACTGTTTGGAGTTCTAGCAGGGGAGCACAGCTATTTGTATACCCTCTACCAAAGACCAGTCTGTCTCAGTTCGGGGAAGGCCATCCTCTTCAATTGAGCACACAGCTTCAGAAGGGACGCACATGGAGCAGTGAGGGAGGAAGGGGACACCCCCTAGCCAGCCAAATCAGCCGAATCAACCCTGGAGATCAATGGGGTTACAGACATCTCAGCCAGATCGCCCTCACATCTGGGTGGAGTGATAGTACAACAGGTAGGGCATTTGCCTTGCACGCAGCCAGCCTGCACAACCCGAGTTCGATTCCTCTGCCCCTCTCGGAGAGCCCGGCAAGCTACCAAGAGTATCTTGTCTGCTCGGCAAAGCCTGGCAAGCTACCCATGACATATTTGATATGCCAAACACAGTAACAATTGTCACAATGGAGACGTTACTGGGCCCGCTCGAGCAAATCAATGAACAGTGGGAGGACAGTACAGAGACAGTGATTAAAAAACTGCACTGAGAAAATGATCAAAAGTCAAGATAACAATGCATGGTATTTCAAAAATAAGATTTTCAGGATCTCCAACAATAAGATGGACTGATCATTTTTTTTAATGTATTTATTTAATCACCCAGAAAACGGTTACAAAGATTTCAGGTTTAAGTCTTGTCATACAATGATGAAACACCCATCCTTTCACCAGTGCACATTTTCCTCCACCAAAAACCCCAGCATATCCCCCATCCCACACCCTCCCCCTACCTGTGTGGCAGATGATTTCCACATTACTGTCTCTCTACTTTGATTACATTCTATATTTTGACACCTGACTCACCATTATTATTTGGCGTTTTCTGTCTACACTCAGATCTGCCAAAGGCAACAGTAGACAATTTGTTTTCTATTATTGATCATTGACTACCATATGATTTTGGAATTCCGAAATTTTAATAATTAAATCTGGAGGGATTTCTGCCAAAAGCCCCTGGGTTTCAAGATTTGTTTGTGTGTCTCTGGGATCATGGCCATTAAGCAGCTTAATCAGTAGCTGGAGGGGCCATTTGTGGGTGGCGACTCACGGTCTCATTGGGAAGGGAACTGATGAGTTTTTTTAAGTTATATATATGCTTTAGGAGACAGAACTAAGGTATTCACCGTATCACTGTATCACTATCATCCTGTTGTTCATTGATTTACCCAAGTAGGTGCCAGTAACATCTTCATTTGTCCCAACCCTGAGATTTTAGCAGCCTCTCCTTACTCGTCTTTCCCAACGCTGACATATTGGAGGCTCTTTCAGGGTCAGGGAAATGAGACGTATTATTGTCACTGTATTTGGCATATAGAGTACACCATGGGTAGCCTGCCAGGCTCTGCTGTGCATGTGAGATACTCTTGTTAGCATGCTGGGCTCTCCGAGAGAGCCTGCCCCATAATCGCTCCAGCCCCGATTATGATAATATTTTAACTAAGATATCAAACAATTTATATTTGATTTTGTTTAAGACATAGGTTTTAAAAATCTCAGCTGTTGTTAAGATAATACACGTGATCTCATGCCTAAGGCCTCATGCCTAACGGATGAATTTTTTAAGTAATTTTCTTGAAAACCCTCAGAAGATGAACATTGGTGATGAGAGTTATGCAGTGGTGAAAGGATGGGTGTTGGAATAAATGTATGACTGAAACTCAAAAATGAACAACTTTCTAACTGTATATCTAACAGTGGTTCAATTAAAAAACATTAAAAAAATTAAAAAAGACCCAGACGATGATTGATTATGGGGCTTAAAGCATTTGCCTGTCAAGCATAAGGTCAGGAGATCAAAACCCAGTGCCACCGCATGCCCTGGAGCAAAGATGCCAATCCCTTCATTTGCACATGATCCCACTGTCTGGGAATCTCAAGCAAGGAAAACATTTTGATTGCAGAAGGAGTTCAAAAGATATTTCAGAGCAAATAGAGAAAAAAATAGACATTATCTGCGTGTGCAAGTTTTCTTGAAGTGGCACATGCTCTCAGCACAAGTGCTACAACACTTCTTTTTTTTTAAAAAACTGGTAACTTTAACAAAAGAGAAAATCTGCTGTGAAGTCTGAAAACCAACACCCTTAGATAAATATATTACCAGATTAGAGTGCCCTTAGTAATCACAAAGATAAGTGCTAAATAGTGCATGCAAATCAAAGTGTTTTATGTTAATCAAATAGAAAAAACAAACATTAGTAAAGAAGTCTACAAATGAACAATAAAGTAAGTAATCAGAACAAGTATTCACATTAACAGCAGGATATTGGTATCGGAATATATTTTATCTTAAAATAAAGAGCTTGTTCATAATTCTTCTAGATGTACCTTCATTCTTTGGTTTTGTTTCAGTCCTAGAAGTTTCTTACTAACTATGATCTGAGATACTTATTACACTTAAATGATCCAAATAGAAATATTTTTCTTTATAGATTATTTTCGTTCAGGAAATGTGGTCAAATATTTTGGCTTGGAAATAAAGTCTTTTTAGATGCATGAATCCTTTATTTTATTCTTTCTGTAGGTAATGTATCTCTCATCTAGTTTCTCTATGACAGCATTTTTAAAATTTTATAGTTGAATTTTTTTTTATTGAATCACCGTGAACAACACTTACAACGCTTTCATGTTTGAGTTTCAGTCATACAGTGATCCCTTCACCTGTGTACATTTTCCACCACCAATGTCCCCAGTGTCCCTCCCCACCCCACCTCCCGCCTATCTCACCCCTCCCTCTTCCTCGATGGCAGACAATTTCCCCCATACCCTCTCTATTTTGAGACATTATGGTTTGCAATACAGATGCTATCATGTATGGATTGCAATACAGATACTATCACATTTGGTCCGTTACTTACTTTCATCACACATCCTGATCGATTCCTCCAACCCTCATTGACTTAGTGATCCCTTCTCTATTCCAACTGTCTTCTTCCCTAGCACATGAAGCAGGCTTCCTACAATGGAGCAATTTTCCTGGCCCTCATCTCTACTGTCCTTGGGTATCAGTCTCATTTTATGTTATTTTATATTCCACAAATGAGTGCAGTCATTTGATATCTGTCCCTCTCTTTCTGACTCATTTCACTTAGCAGATACTCCTCATGATCATCCACTTATAAGGAAATTTCATGACTTCATCTTTCCTAATAGCTGAATCGTATTCCAGTCTATAGATGTACCAAAGTTTCTTTAATTGGCTGTCTGTTCTCAGGTACATGGGTTGTTTCCAGATTCTGGCTATTGTGAACAGTGACAGAATTTTTTTTCAACTGAGTTTTTAGGATCCTAGATAAATTCTGCGTATTAAGGAAAAAACTCACTAAGTTTTTGAAAGGTAAAAACCAGACTATATCATTATCTTTATGCTTTATGATCCATGGGTCTTGAAGTGGTATTTTGTATTCTTCCTCTACTCAGAGTTTCTCATTTTGTAGTAATGGTTAATCATAGGAACCAAGAGGAGAGGTTACATTTGAATAGAACTGTAGATCTTAATTGAGTTTTAGAACATTTAGTAATGTTTAGAAAGACATTTCTAGGAAAGGGAACTTTGGTTTTCAAACACACATAATAAAAATTGTTCTTTAGGCAAAATAGCCTCAAAATTGCAACAGTATTATAAAAAATATATTTCAGTATTGTCTATAATACCTACTTTTCATTTCAAAAGTTAATTACCCTGGCTTCAAATTTAAGAAATTAAACATTATTGCCCCACACTTCCCACCATCATTCTTCACACAACCGGAGACTGAAGGCAATTATTGCTTTGGTGGTTTGTTTGTTTGATGTTTTATTGGGGGGCCCACCCAGCACCTCAGCACCTACTCCTGGCTCTGTGCTCAGGGATCATTCTTTTCAGTACTCAGGGGATGTGATGTTGGGAAAAGAACCATTTGTCTCATGCAAGGCAAATTACCTTACCCGCTGTACTATTTCCTGGGCATAGTCAATCATTGTTTTTACTGTACTAGGTACTTTTTGAATACACTTAGTTATACAAAGAATTTGAAATTCAAACGTATTTCACCCATGTGAAAATACTTATTTATATACAATTCTGAAATTTTATTAGTGGACTTTGAAATGGTCCACTTTGCTCTAGCGGGCCCAGGAACGTCTTCATTGTGAGACTTGTTATTACTGTGTTTGGCATATTGAGTACATCACAGAGAAAAGAGATCTTATCTTATCTACCATTTTATTATTTACCTGCTATTCAATATCTCTTCTACTATTCAGTCATTTTATCATATATTGTCTATTAATTCTGCTTTTGATTTAGAGTGCTTATTTTTTTTTGTTTTCTTTTTAGTTTGGT
>JAOXYA010137158.1:0-10174 GCA_028565675.1 Sorex palustris | reverse complement strand
CCCTCCCTCCTTGTCTCCCTCAGTCCCTCATATCCTTCTCATTTCTTTTTTACTCCAATTCTCCCTTCTCTTCTCCCTCATTCTTCACTTTTTTAATAGATACCTATACATATATACATACATGCACATACATGACTCATCCCTCCTGAAACTCTCTGTTGAATTTTATGATAAGAGTTACATAGATCAAAATTCAATTTTATCTTTAGCTTATATTGATTCCAAATTTTAATTAGATTAAAAACCAAGTCCAAGTAAGTGTCTATATTTTCTGGTAGGAACACTTAAGTGTTTTGGCATACTTGGAAATTTCCACACACTATAACTTTCCAAATGGACTGAGCAGTTCCATATCCATTCCCATGTTGCCTTGGGATCTTTTCACAACAGATGACTGTGAGTTTTTGGAACTATAAATTAGAATCCCATGTGATGGTCTTCATGTTTTATAACTCTGTTCTCATTATTAAAAAGCATAAATGCAGAATAATGTAAAATTGTTTATTTAGTGATTCCACTGAAAGCCAGTCAGCGGGCCTAAAAGGGCCACTTAAATCTGTCACCTTCACAGACTGAAGTAAAATTGTGCAAGTGCCTCTCTGGCAGTCTTACTTGCAATGAGAACTCTGTAAAGCTTACCCTTCTTTTTCCTCAGCAGTGCATGTTTGAGTAATCAAGGCTGTTGGGGGCTTTTGTGGCAACTATAGTCCTATATTGTTTATGGGAGTCTGTTGACTTTGTTGACTTCATGATGACATAAACTTGATATAGAATGTCCTTTTGTGCAGCTGTCCTTAACCAAATACACCTCTATTATGCCTCCACCTTTTTCAGATAAGAATATGGAAAGAATATGAAAATCTGTTTGTCTCATGTGGGAGAGGTGTGCATTTTTGTGTAAACAGTTGTGATATGTTCATATACTGCCTCTAGGCCTGTGGTGTCTATAGATGGAGTTCTGGGAGGAGTAGATCGTAGGAAGAGTAAAGAAGGGAAAGACTACAATCTTTATCTAGTGCTCGAGGTCCCGTATGGCTTGGATTTGAAACATGCTCATTTTATTGACATGGTAGTTTACGTTAAAATAAGTGGAAATACTTCAGTCAACAATTTGGGTATTTATATGTTCTTCAGTGGTCAATAGCTATGAATATAAAAATGAATATCAAAGAACGTAGGTGAGCCTGGAACACAAAATAGACACATTAAGTCATTCTCCAGGAACTTTATTTGTAAAATGGAATTGGAAAATGATTAATTAGTGCTTGCTTTGATGTTAAGGCTAAGAGTCATGGAGCATGAGAACAGTCAGCTGTCAAGTTTTCTGCTATGTGTGGGAAATGGATTGATTTATGTGAATATTTTGTCAATTGTTGCAAAATTGGAAATGTCATAATTCTTCTTCTTCTGAACTGAATAAAGAATCAAAATTGAAGCAAAAGTCATATATTTGGGGATTGAAGAGATAATATAGTGGGTATGATGCTGGCCTTGCACACGACTGACTCAGGTAAAATTTTCAGTAGCCATATGGTCCACCCCATCAGGAGGGATGTCTGAGCCAGGAGATATAGCTGAAAACTTCTGGGTATGACCCCCCACACCAAAAAACTGAAAATATACAAATCCAAAGTATATTTGATTATTTATTTATTGATTTTCAAGGCCACATCTGGTTGTATAGGGCTTATTCCTGGCTCCAAGCTCACAGACTATACTTGACAGGGCACAGGGACCTTATGCAATGTCTGGGATTAAACTCAAGTCTGCTATATTTAGGCAAATGCTTTACCCATTATAATATTTCCCCAACCTTGAACAGAGAGTTTATTTTAGACAAAGAAAGTGATCTCTATATATAGCTTTAAAATTTCACGTCAGAAATCCTTAATTAGAGAAAAGATAGAGTTGAGAAATTGGACTGACTTTCCCTCCCAAACTAGATCTTTTAAACAGTTTGTTTTATCCCTTTCAGAGAATCCCTTATATATTGAACTATTGCTTTTTGTGAAAGTATTACAGTATTTTAAAATGTGTTAGAAGTCTATTATGGGAACACTGGCAGAGGAAAGTTTACTCTGGTGATGGGAATGGTGTTGAAATATTACATATCAAAAACTCAATTATCAATAACTTTGTAAATCATAGTTTATTAAAAAATTAAAAATAGAGTAAAAAATCTATGTAGAGTCATTAATTTATTTTGTAAAGTCAGAACTCTTTCAAAAAGTTAGTCTTTCATACTTTGATAAAGGGGGCAAATCAAACATTATCTACTTATATTTCTTTATTTTCTGATAGCTATATATTCTTCCATCTTAATTGTAATCTGGATCTAAGGAATATGTGTATTTTGATAAAAACCTATGGTGAATACAAGCCAAGTAGAAAGAAAACAAAATTAAGTATAGGATTTCTGTAACTAATTCTTTGTTTTTTTTTATTTTTTATTTTTTTATAAGAAGCTAGAAATGAGACTGGAGAGATGGCACAACTGATAGGGTACTTACCTTAGTGTCTGATCTAAGTTTGATTCCCAGCACCCACTATGTTCTTCTGAGCCTGCCAGGAGTGATCCTGGCTACAGAGCCAAGAGTAAGACCTATGCACAAAAACAAATTTGGCCCTAAAACAAGACAAACAAAAATGAAAGTCAGAGTTTACTCAAATGACCTGATCCTATAATTTTTGGGTTGTTAGTGACATACTTTAAAAAGAATGAATCAGAATGCAAAGTATGGGTTAGAAGTCTATATTAACACTACATTTTTCCTTTCAAGGCAGCTGGGATTTATTAATGAAACCTCAATTTTATATTAGCTTTTCTTTTCTCCCAAGTAGCTAGATTGCAAATTAGACTTCTTAGAAACTGGGTGGGAGAACATACGCTGAAGTTTACCATTGGCTATTCTTATATCATAGAGGAATCTTGGTGTAAAGGTGAGAAAATTGTATTGAAATGTAGAGACCAGCAATATTTGACAGGGATTTAGGCACTTGCCTGCCTGCCTTGCAACACAGCATATGGTTCTGAGTACAGAGGATTACTGAGTAAAATAAGCCCAGAACACAGCTGGACAGGCTCCAATCCTGCCTACCCATCCCCAGTTTAGGAAGTTTGGGTTATTAGAGATTTTTTTCCCAATCATTTGTAAACTTGACAGTTAACTCCATTTCTCTGAACTCCTCCTTTTTAAAATGGAGATGAGGGCTATATTTCTTCCAGCTCCTGATTTCACGGCTGGAGCATCCCACTAAAATATCCTGGTCTGATTTTGCTAAATAATCATAACACAACTAGACCAACAGAAAGCTTTATTTTCTAGAATTTGCCGGTATCTTTCCATGACATCCCAAAGCTCAAGCAACATTTACATTTTCTGTCTGAATGACTTTTAGAGGATTCCCAACTTCCATATGGGTATATCTTTTGAGTCAATATTAACAACCTTGACACATTTAGTGTAGGAGGAGAGGCTACCATGTTGCCTTTCTATAAATGCACTAGAATATATGATGGTTTGAAAATAGCCAACCTTTAAAGCTTTATGAAATCAAATCTGTTGATAATCAAAATGGTGTGACATTTTTTAAATAGAAAATAAGTCTCTAAGTATGTGGTTAGGTCTACATATCACACAGAGATAAAAACGACATTGAGAGTTCTCATTGAAAGTCTGTCTGCAATCATTTCCATGAGCTGTAAACTAGTTCTTTTTTGCTAAGAAGAAAGAAGGAGCAATGTTTCAGCTTTGTCCTGTACTTCATTTAAATATG
Source organism: Sorex palustris (assembly GCA_028565675.1). Classification (NCBI taxonomy): domain Eukaryota; kingdom Metazoa; phylum Chordata; class Mammalia; order Eulipotyphla; family Soricidae; genus Sorex; species Sorex palustris. The sequence goes on along the minus strand of JAOXYA010137158.1, from coordinate 6,397 downwards.
CGGAAAGTGCTGCTGTGATTGAATGTGAAATCAAGAGTCCTGCCACACTTCTCTAGTTCAATTCATGGAAGAACAAAAACATTATGTTTTTATTCTAGTTGTAGTGAATGATTTCTCTGTGAAAGTACTATTCTCAGCCTTGACTTTATTTTCGGTAGAAGCTGTAACCAATGCTGTAGACACCCTCATTGTTTCTTCAAACAACTGAGCTCAGAGGTAGCTTCTAAGGAAAGTTGACACCCTTTGAAGATAGTGTTGCTGTTCCCTATGATAAGAAATATAGATACATTTGCCAGTGGCATTATTTCTCCAGTCTCTTGGCTTTGAACAGAAAATAGTGAAAGAAACCTCCAAAGAGAGCTGATGCATGGACATACAGCACTGGTTTCATCATGGATAAAAAGCTGGATTTGATGAGCTAAACCTTGAGCACAGTGGCAGATTTGCTAGTATTCTCCCACTCAACTAAATTTTTGTTCATAGACTCCTGAGGATTCTATAATGTGGTAAGTGAAGGATATAGAATATTACCATCTTTGTTACAGTAAAAGAGGAGGGTAGGGGTAGGGTGGCAGGTAATATAGTTGATTTAATTGGCTCTTTCAAATATTACCCACAAATACATCATGAAATTGCTGGGGATGGGCAATAGTAAGGAAAAGAGAGACACAGGTCAGGTAACTTCCACTTGGACTTCTCACATATCTAGACAGGCAGCCAGAAAGCTGAACTTCTTGTCCACACTTCTTTAGCAGAGAACCAAGGAAATCCAAAGAGATAAAGAACTGCTGGGTTTCAATCCTTAAGATTCCCAGCAATTAGCCTCATCAGGGAAACACAAGTTAACAGGGTAGCAGCTGTAGACTTCAGACCCAGAGTCCATACATTAGATCCAGTATGGCAGGCCAGCACACACTGGTGCAAGAGGACATGGAGGACAGCGTGAGGAAGTTGTATTCTGGACTGGATCTGTGAAAAGTTAGGATGGGTGACATTGTGCATGAGTAAGACCTAGACATTGGAAAGGGACCAAGAACCATCTCTTAAACTGTACAGTAAATAGTAATTCTAAGTTCCTGGAGTTTGTGTGCAGATCTTTCATAAAACACTCAAGGAATCCATGTACTCAAAAATAAATCAGTTTTCTTCATGACATCTTCAGGCTACACCAGGAAGCCTCAACATTTTAGTGAGAGACAAATCATTTGCACAAGTAAGTAGAAGATGGAAGGGTTTCCAGTTTTCTAAGTCAGTGTTGAAGCCAAATTGGTAAAATTAATTTGGAATGAAATGCTTACGTATGAATCTCCACGTACAGTGGAGCACTGGGTGCTCAACAGGGCTGTAGAAATGTCAAACAATCTCTCCTAAAATTGACTTTATTGAAGCTCTGTGTCAGTTTCTGTACAGGATCTTTTTTTTTTTTTTTAAAAAAAGTTAGTTAAGGCACAGTTTTGTCTATGTGAAGTTTTCACTTAATGTGCTGACTTTAGAGTCTGAACGTGGTGCATGAATAACTCTGATGCATTTATTGTGCAGTATAAATGGCTGCTTCTTAGAGGAGATAAATACTTGCTCTGGACTGTTTTTCTCTTCCTTTTATGCATGGAAGAATTCCATTAATGACCCATGCATGGAAGAATTCCATTAATGACCCAGGCATTGCTGAGCTTATTGGTGAGTCATACACTCACCTGGAGAACAAGAAGATTCCAAATGATACTACAGTTTTTAAAAGAGTGTTCTTCAGCTATGAAATCAACAAAATCACCAAGAGAACTGATTGAATCAGATATCAGAATAGGCAATGTATCTATAACACTAAAATATCTGAGTAGACATTCGCTTAATTTTTTAAAAAAAGCAAAACATTTTTATCCAGCTAGTGCTTGAGAATAATCGGACCAAGCACTGTCAAAGATCTCAGTTAAACCAAACGAAGGTATAAGTTTCCACATACACTTTTCAGTATGATAAATTTTCTACCAAGTGAGAATTAAGTGAGAAAATCCCCCTATAGCCTTATTTACAACAGAGATGGGGGAGCCTTTGATGGGAGGTGTATTGCTGAGCAAGTATTAGTGTAGCCCCATAGCTTTTCTACTGATAAGCTCTTGTTTCCTCAGTCCTATATTGTCTTTGTGGCATGGGAGTGACAGCTAAGCTCAATAATGTCTGTTTATGTAAAATTAAATACCCATGAAAATTACTAGTCAGCCTTTTGTGGCATCCTGCATAAAGTTTGGGCCCAGTTTTCTTTTTAAAAAGCATTTTAATATATTCCAAATATTTTTAATAATAATAATAATTGCCACTGGTTGTGTGTTTAGATGACTTCCTATATGAGATATATTAATTTACATTGTAAAAGTCATGAGCATATGCAACTGACTCATTCCTTAGGTAATTAATTCTATAAGGCAGCCTAGAGATCTGTTTCTTGAATCTTGTATAATTACAATTGTTTCTGAAAAACCATTCTGAAAAGAAGTAGTCATATGAAGCAAATTAGTTCTTATTGAGGGTGAAGGCACCATTCGGCATGGCTGCAAAGAGGATTTTCTGATTAGTCCTGTGATCCATGAGAAAGTCTGTTTACACACCCACCTCTGCCTTCGTCCCTGGATACTGAGATAATTGTCATCCACCATGTCTCCATCAACCCTGTCACTGACAAAATTCTCTCTTTCTCTTTCTCTCTCTCTCTCTCTCTCTCTCTCTCTCTCTCTCTCTCTCTCTCTCTCTCTCTCTCTGCCCTCTCTCACTCTCTCTCTGGAAATTAGTTAATTATGCTAAAATTCATTACTGAAAATTCTCACTACCCCAGTATCTTTTGCCACTTGGAATTTTCTTCTGAAAACAATTAAAACATGCTAAGCTATATGTTTGCCAGACCAAATTGAGCTACAAATGACCTGAGTGGGCTTGAGCACAGGGTAACTCAGGAATGTATTAAGTTGAGTGATCATCTCATGTTTTTTTCTTGGTTTTACTGATATCTAGAAAGTTCATTTTTCTAAGGAGTTTTTCTCTTAACAAATTTAAACTCAAGGGACATGGGATCCATATGCTAATGATTCATTTGTACTAATTCATCAACACGTTCTTTTCTTTAATAAGTTATTGGATGCCTACAGAGGATTTTGTCTTTTTTTCCCCCTAACAAATTCTTTTAAGTCTCTCTGTATAAGATGGGGCAGGAAATGGCCTTTTGTCAATAGTGAGTAACTCCTCCCAACCCAAATAATCAAATTCTATACAAGAGGCAAAGGAAAATATAACATGCATTTTCTCTTTTTTTTTAAGTACAGTCAGAAAATGGTTTTCCTTAGAGGGTAGGGATAAATGAATATTCTGGAAAGTGTTGCTAGCTCTGTAAATGTGTCACTAAAGAAACTCCATGAAGTCAAAGTCAGATTGAATTGGTCAATCTGTATTAACTTTTAAACTCTTTAGAGAAATTAGTTTAGGGCCTTGAACTGAGTAAAACATCATCAATGCACATAGTAGAAAATGGATATATACTGGTGGTGTGGCAGACAGAAAGGAGTGAGAACAGTTTACTGAAACCCTATTTCATTTGTCCCCATATTGAATTACAAAGATTTCATTTTGAGGACCAAACAATAATGCATCATCCTGTTCCATTATAAGTTAAAGTAAATATTTTGGCCTATCTGTTGATGAAAGTCAACCATAATTAAATTTAGAAGCAATTCAACTTGAGTCTGCTCTTTTAATTTCTCATATGTATTACTTTATATGTAATATAGAAATGTAATATATAAAATATATATTCATTTAATATATAATATAGCCAAGGATGTAAACATAACCATTCATCACATAATTATAGACAGCTTAGTAATAAATTACTTTTAGTAATATCAGAAACATTTTTTTTGCAGGTACAAACATAATAATTTATAACAGCTTTTCAAAATATACTTGGCATAAAGTCTGTAACACTTATGTGTTAAAATCAGCTTGTGTGATATTTACAAATGCACTATACTTTTATCATATATATTTATGTATACATGAATATTTGTAAAAATATTTGAGAAATATTAAGCAAAGATTCAATTACCACATGGAATTTTATGAAATGATTGAAATTTTAATTCAGGATTTCCAATCATAATCATAATGATAAATAGTACTTCTTCAATTGTGATGATAGTACACTCTTCTTAAAAGATGTCTTCTTAATTCTTACAAATTTTACATCTTTCTAATTCAGATTTTCTTCTATCATAATTCCGTTGTGCTCTCCACACTGTGGAACTTCTGACTCACATAACTTGTTTATTGTCTATTTTAATTTTTTCATTATATAAATACATAAGATCTGGTCAACTTTTAATTATTTGCTTCCATACCATCCCAGGCCTATATTTGTTACAAATTGAATGATAGAGTGAAATGTATCTTTTATTAGTCATACTATAGCACTTATGGTATCCTAATTCTTATGTGATTATAGTCAGAGCTAAGTAGCCAGTTGGGGTACTATTTCAAGTCATGGATAAAATATTAATTCATTATCTATATCTGATAAAATCATAAGAAAGCTCAAAAAGTCATTTTAAGCTACCTGATGTTGGCTTCACTTTTATTAGTTCTTTATTTGTTTAGAGAGTATGCTTCTTTTTGTTCCTTCTTTTTTCCTTTGCCTCCCCCAACCCCATAAAGCATACTTCTTGAAATCACAGATCTCTCCCTTTATTTCTTAAATTTTTGGTCAAATATCGCTGCTTCTTTTATTTTTCACTTCATGAGAACTTGGAAAAACACACTTTACATATTGCACTTTGGTAGTGGGTTTACCTGTTAGCTTCTGTTCTACATACTTGATGATACAGACATTTATTTTACCTGTGATTTTACTGTTGTTGTTGTTGTTATTTTTATTGTGGACAGGGACTGTACATAGAAATACATTATTAAAATGTTTTGACGGAATGAATGTTTTAGATTGAGAATCCAATGAATTTTTGTCATATAGACCTTTCTGTGTTAAACGATGAACATGAAAAATATGTCTTTAATCTACATTATAGTGTATTCCAAATTAAGATTGAAGCCTTGATCCAAATTCCCAATCTTTGTTTTGCTTTGGGGTCATACCTGTCTGTGCTCAGTATTTACCTGACTCTGAATTCAGTATTATTCCTGGCAGGCTCTGGGGACCATACAAGATACCTGGGATAGAATCCAGGTCGGCCACATGCAAAACAAGTGCCCTATCTACTGTACTCTGGTCCTCACATTCCCACTTTACAGTAAGCAAAGTGGTTAAAATTCATTCCTAGTATAAAGAGATCCTGCTAGGTTTTGTACATGACCCAGGAGTGGAAAAACATTCTACTCTATCCCCCTTTTTTTAAATATATTTTTTATTGGATATCTGAATGTTAAGTCTTAAGTGTTAAGTTTAACTTAAGTGTTAACTTAAATGTTAAGTTATAGTTATTTATTTATATATGTGTGTTTTAGCTTTAAGTTAGTACCTAAAATGAGAAACTTCAGGAAAAGCAGCTAGTACAGTGGGTAGGGTACTTGCCTTGCATGCTGCTGACCAGGGTTGGATCTCCGGCACCACAAGTGGTCCCTGAGCATATCATTCTCCAGACTGAAATCTGATCATGGAGCCAGGAGTTAACCCTGAGCACACCTGGGTGTTATCTCCCATTAATAAAATGAGAAGCTTAGTCCTGGGACAAACTGGAAGAAACTAAAATTCCTGGAAATTCTCCTCCTTCTCAGCTTCCTCCTTCTTGGAGCATTTGTACTATTGATCAGTAGTAACTGTTATACACAAGGCTTAACCCCTTTGTCTTTCTGGCCTCTGTTGCCCTGCAGACGTTTCTGTGATCTGTGATTTTTAATCCCAGAGAAACCTTGATCCTAAGTAGTCACGGAAACTTTTTTCAATTATTACACTTTTTTATATTTCTTTTCTTACAAAGTTATTCATGGTTGAGTCTTCTTTCCAACAATGTTCTCAAGGCTTTCTCCTATAATAGAGCCCCCCTCCCCCACCCCACTCTACAGCCTGACCTCTTGACGGGAACCCTTATAAGTTTTTTGGATGAAGTTTGGTTGTCTGTGGTTTGGATATTTGGCTGTATCATTCTTAACACCACCTTTGTACCTGTGCCCCTGACCTGGCTCTGTTGCTTCTCATCTGTCTCTTATCCCTTTTCCTTTCACTATTTCTTTCCCTTTCTTCCCCACACTATGGGAACAAGGCTAATCTGGACACCCCCCTCTTTAAAACATGGAATTCCCTCATTCAATTATTCTGAAAAATACATATAAGTGATGAATAATACAATGCAAAGAATAATGGGGTGCATATTTTCTCCCTCTCTCTCTCTCTCTCTCTCTCTCT
>JAOXYA010137148.1:0-10174 GCA_028565675.1 Sorex palustris | reverse complement strand
GGGGGGGGGGGGGGGGGGGGGGGGGGGGGGGGGGGAAAGGAAAGAATCCTTCTCGGAATCATTGGGAAAATTATATTAATTAAGGCATATTCTGTTATAGGAGGCCTGGTTAATTGGCATAATAATTGGCTATCGTCTTATAAGAAGAATCAGGTGAGTGGTTGAATGAAGATAGACAGAATTTCTCCTGTACCAGTCTTTCAGAAGGACCCCAACTAGTACAATGAACACTTCCTCAATTGGAGTTTTGTGACTACTCTGGTTCTGTCACATGCTTGCTTTTCTGGTTGGATTTGGGGCCAGACAAGCCTTGGAATCCTATGCACTAGATCGATAATCTGTCCCTGAGGCAGCTGAGCTCAGCTGTGAGGAGCAAAGAGACTAGTATCAAGCAGACCCAGATAGATCTGCACACCTCTTCAATCTGTTTCTTCATCTGTACCAGAGATAATGACAAATAGCCCCTCAGGGTCAGATGTGTGGTCCAGCAGTAGAGCACTTGCACTGCATGTGTGAGGCCCTGGGTTCAGTTCCTGACACTGCAAAAAAAAAATTAAAAAGATAGGCTATATCAAATAGTACCTCTTGGAGAGATAGTATAGCAGATAAGGCATTGCCTTGCATGCTGCCAAATTGGGTTTAATTCCCAGCACCATATATGGTTCCCTGCGCACTACCAAGACTGATCCCTGAGCACAGAGACAAGACTAAAACCCAGAGCACAATCAGAGTGACCTACATCTCCCTCTCCAAACACACACACACACACACACACCAAAAAAAGCACCTCCTGAAGAGAATAATCACAAAGATTCAAAGATTATAGGAAAGACTATATACAAAACGTTTTTTTCTCCCCCGATGGCACCATAATAAGAGGAAGACACACAAGAGGAAGAGCACACAAGCACAGACAAAACCCAGAAGAAGCTTACAAAATAAAGCAAGGTTATCTTACCTGAGATTCCTGGAATGTGCAGAGTATTTTCTGAGTGTGGTTACACCTGGTGGTGCTCAAGGAACCACATGGTACCAGGTATCAAACCTGGGGCGCCCACATTCCAGCTATGCACTTTAGTCCTTTGAACTGTCTCCCCATTACTGGAGAATAATTCCTTTTCTTCTTAATTTTAAGGCCCTGCCTAGTGGTAGTGGGACTACCAACAGTTTGGTGGTTGCTCCAGGAGGTGCTCAGGGGACCATGTACTGCTGGTAATCAAACCCTGGATTCCTGCATGCAAAGTCCATACTCCAGTCCACTGAACTATCACTCTGACATTGGAGAATAATAATTATTATTATTATTATTTTTTGCTTCTTGGGTCACACCCGGCGATGCACAGGGGTTACTCCTGGTTCTGCACTCAGGAATCACCCCTGGTGGTGCTCAGGGGACCATATGGGATGCTGGGAATCGAACCTGAGTCGGCCACGTGCAAGGCAAATGCCCTACCCGCTGTGTTATTGCTCCAGCCCCCACTGAGTCTACTTCTTAATGTTAGTTATTTTTGTATGGACACAGTAAGAAATACATTGAGGCTTGTAGGGTGGCTCTCCTGGTAACATCTTGCCACAGACTCAGACTACAGTGCTCAGGCCAGATGAATCATTCCTAACCCTAGCAGGGTTCGAATCTAGTTATTGCTTTTTGGATCGTGACAGCATTTGTCCATGATCAAACTCTTAACTTACAGTTAAGCATTATGGCACTTTGGCCAGGCCCATTTCGATACCCGGGTAGCACATAGCTCACCGCTTGCCCTGGGTTTATCCAGTCCCATCCTGGGACCCTGCTTTTGGGGTGCTAGGAAGTAAGGGCAACTGAGGCTTAAGTCGAGAGAACGGATGTCCGGGAGGTAAATATTATTCAGAGTCATTAACTCCCAAGTTACAAAAGCGTAGCATTGACTGTCTTCCCGTGTCTATACAAAAGGGACATTGGTCTGAATTAACTCTGCAAAGGACTTAAGGAGAAGAGAAAAACAATATTTACCATTTAACAGAGCACAAAGAAAGAAGTTATAAATAAACATAGAGGAATGGGAGCACTGTGATGGGAGTAACTCAGTAAACCTAAGCTCCCTACGGCACAGCAGAAAGGACAAACCAATGTTACCCTGCATCGGTACATCAAGGGTAAATAGCACAGCCCAGCTCAACCTCTGTAATTATCCTTCTACCAGCAGTACCAACTATATCATTGTATCACTGTCATCCTGTTGTTCATTGATTTATTCGATTGGGTGCCAGTAATGTCTCCACTCGTCCCAGCCCTGAGAAATTTTAGCAGCTTCTCCTTATTCGTCTTTCCTAACACTGCCGTATTGGGGACTCTTTCAGAGTCAGGGGAAAGAGACCCATTATTGTTACTGTTTTTGGCATATCGAATACGTCACGGGGAGCTTGCCAGGCTCTAATGTTTAACTCAAACATTTTAGTAGTACCAACTGCACTGCACTGTTCTGTCCTCCCGTTGTTCATCGATTTGCTCGAGCGGGCACCAGTAACGTCTCACAACAAATTGTGAGACTTGTTATTACTGTTTTTGGCATATTGAATACATCACAGGTAGCTTGCCAGGCTTTGCCATGTGGGCGGGATACTCTCGGTAGCTTGCTGGGCTCTTGGAGAGGGGCGGAGGAATTGAACCGGGTCGGCCGTGTGCAAGGCAAACGCCCTACCCACTGTGCTATCGCTCCAGCCCATAGTACATGTACACAATGAAATACTATGCATCCATTATAAAATATGAAGTGCAATGAAAATCATGTCACATCAGTGAGAATGGCATATATCAAAAATAGTAGGAACAATCTTTGTTGGCAGGAATATGGTGAAAAAGGAACTCTTTTACACAGCTGGTGGGAAAGTTGTCTGATACACCCCCTGTGGAAAACAGTATGGAGAGTTCTCAGTAAACTTAGAATTGAACTGCCAAATGACCCAGAAATTCCACTTTTGGACATCTATCCCCAGGACATAAAAACCACTCTCTCAAAAGGACATATGCACACCATTATTCATCACTGCATTTAGTACAATAGCTAAGATATGGAATCAACCAGAGGTGTCCAAGGACAGATGAATGGTTCGTGAAGATGTGGTATATATACACTATAGGATACTGTGCAGCTTCAAGGAATGATGAAATCATGCAATTTGCTGCAACATGGTTGGAATTGGAAAATATCCTTTTGAGTGAAGTAAGCCAGAAGAAGAAAGACAAACACAGGATGATCTCACTTATCTGTGGATTATAGACTACTATATGAGGAAATGTATTGTAACAAAAGGAGGATGCTTAGATTATCCTCGACCCGTGTTCAGAGAGGAGACAGAAGAGAAATAAAGGAAAATCAATGGGGAGAAGAAGAGAACAAGAAGTAATGGATTAATAGGCACCAGGACTTGAGTTACAGCAGTGATTCAAGTGAGGCTTATCACCATCTACTCAAAACAAGATTCAAAAGAGCTGAAAACAAGATATCTAAGCAGCAAGCACTGCAACTTTGTAATTTGCCTCTCAAGTTGGCTGGTGGGGTTGGGGTGAGGGTTGGGATGGAGAAGGAATTGGTGTTGGAAGGGAACTGGTGGAAGGGTTAGTGTTGAATTATTGTATGCCTAAAATGCACCTATCAGTACTTTGTAAACCATGACTCTTTAATAAAAATTTAAGAAAGAGAAAAGGAAAGATAAAGTCATAACATTTGCTAATACATGCATGGAGCTAGAGAATATGATGCTGAATGAAGTTAGTCAGAGGGAGAGAGGAACAGATACAGAATGATCTCTCTCATATGTGGGATATAAAGAAACTTCACAGGGGAATATCAAATGCAAAAGACAATAGAAATGAAAACAGTAGAACAGGTCTTCAATAGGAACAACTTGCTGTTGTTGTAGGATTGGGGGTGCCAGGATAAGTTAGGGAAAGAAGCATTAGGACAATGGTAGAGGGGAAAAAAATGCCTCCTCAGAAGCAGGCTTGGAATTGAAAACTGAGAACATTGATGAAAAGAAATGAACACTGATGCAGGCTTTGGTTTTGGAACAATATACACCTGAAACTTAATTATTAATAACTGGGGCTGGAGCAATAGCACAACAGGTAAGGCTGTTATCTTACAGTAAACCCAGGTTTGGTCCCAGCATCCCATATGGTTCCCTGAGCACTGCGAGGAGTGGTTTCTGAGTGCAAAGCTAGGAGTAACCTCTGAAAATCTCCAGGTGTGACCCCAAAGCAAAAATTAAAAAAAATTAAATTTAAAAATAATAACTTTGTAATTCATAGTCATCCTATAAAAATAAATCAAATGTAGTGTCTGTCTCTTTATCTTGACAATTAGATTTAACTATAAGTGTTTGAATTTGAAGATTGTATAAGCTTAAAGTTTAAGCTATAAGTTTAAAGCATAGCACATAAAAAAGCAAAGTATAAAATGTTCTATTATGGAAAAAATGATTATTAAAATATTTTATTTTTTCTGTAAAAATGAATTTCAACATAAATACTCAACATTTAATATCGTTTTGTTAGCTGGATAACACTAGAACATATTCTCTAGAAGAGTTTTGTGAAGAACAATTACAGCAAGTTACCCAGGCATCAAAGCAACTTGAAGATATCAAGGATAAATCAATTTCCGCAATTAAGGATGTCATTTTAAAGGTAATTTTATAAGTATCCTATTTATTGGCTTTTATGTATTGACTGAAGCACTTGTTCCAAATTGTATCCCTGAAAAAAGTGTTAGAAATGAGAGACAAAAGTTTTTAGCCATCGGGGCCTGAGCGATAGCACAGCGGGTAGGGTGTTTGCCTTGCATGTGCCCGACCTTGGTTGGATCCTTGGCATCTCATATGGTCCCCCAAGCACCGCCAGGAGTAATTCCTGAGTACAGAGCCAGGAGTAACCCCTGAGCATTGCTGGGTGTGACCCAAAAAGAGCAAAAAAAAAAGTATTTAGCCATCTATAGTTGGCTTCCTTACTGATTTCACTAGCATAGTCACCTTAAGTTTCATTCATTTTGTTTGAAAAAACATGATTTCATCCAAGTAAAATAATATTCCATTGAATATGTATTCCTCCACTTCTTCATTCAGTTTTTTGCCAGTAAACATTTAGATTTATTCTATGTTTTACAAGTCATTTTCTTTTTGTTGTTGCCATTTTAAAAAATAGTTTCCTATCCCTTTTTCCACTTCTAAGACTACAGTGATTTGCAAATTCATGCTTTTAATGGTATTTCAAGCTACGTTCTTTTTATTCTTTTTTCTCTTCTAACTTTGTTTATTTAAATTTATCTGTATTTCATCTCAATTGATTTTTGGTGTTTGTTTTTCTCTTCCTTTTGTTCTTCATGGTTTTGTTTTTTGTCTGTTTCTTTTGAGGCAGGAGGGACCATGCTTGGTTGTGCTCAAGGCTTATTACTGGTTTTGCACTCAGAATCACTGTTGATGGGCGTTGGAGAACCATATGTGGTGCCAGGGATTAAACCAGGGTGGTTGCATTGAAGGCCCTGAAGTCTGGTTTTTTTTGGGTTTTTTTTTTTTTTTTTGCTTTTTGGGTCACACCCAGTGATGCTCAGGGGTTGCTCCTGGCTCACGCATTCAGGAATCATTCCCGGCGGTGCTCGGGGGACCACATGGGATGCTGGGAATCGAACTTGTATTGGCCATGTTGACTGCGTGCAAGGCAAATGCCCTACCCGCTGTGCTATTGCTCCAGCCCCTGAAGTCTGTTTTTGAAGCTCTCTACTGAAGTTTTCATTCATTCATTCATTTGTATTCATTAGCTTCTGTTCCAGTTTTATAGTTTCTATCTCTGCTATAACATCTCGTTTTTGCTTGTATTATTTTCTAATCCTATTCATTTGTCTATTTGTGTTCTCTTGGAGCTCTCTGAGCAACTTTAGAACAAATATTCTAAATTCCTTTTTGGATAATTCCTGAACATTCTTTTTGTTAGGATGACTAGAAGAAATGCACTACATTCATTTTTACAGTGATGTTTCCCTGATTTTCATAATTGCTATAGTCTCATATAGAGGAAGGTATATTTGGAGAAGCAGTCCTTCTCATCCTGCCTTCATTATGGTATGATCTCAGCAAGAGAATACCTTTACTTTTGGTCAGATGGTCAGACATGTCAGCATCTTGTGATCCTAGGTCTTAGTGATGTGGGGTGCCAGATGTGATATCTTGAGGATGCATTAAGCAATTGAAACACACTCAGGCTTTTGAAATCCACAGTATCATCAATTTATGGTCCTTGGAAAGCACCATGGAGGTACAGCATGGCTGCAAGAGCAGTTTGGGTTCTTGATGATGCCTCTTGTCAGCTAGAGATAAGAGCAGAGAGTAGTGGTAACTGCAACGGCGCTATGGACACATTCAGGTACTGGGACCATATTAAAATGACTGTTCAATGGTGGGACCAGTGGAGGTATATGCAATTATGAGAGGGTAGACCTCAATATACAGGTCAACTGTGGGTGTATTGATAATTACTGGAAACTAATGATTAGCATATTTTACGGTGGCTACTATATTTCACTGTTTTCTTGGCAGTTGGAGGCTGGTGATGGAGGTCAAGCTGGGGTGATATAGGTACTCAGTTGTGGGATTCATTGTACTTACTAACAGTAGTGCAGGCCAGTGACCAAAAATGGAGCCTGATTTCAACCCGCATACATTGATTAGTTAGTAATGAGTATCAGGTCTGTAGCATGCAAATGCACAGGTAAGGGACCTATCCCTGAGTATGTGCATGACAGAAGTGGTCATCAGTGGGGGTCCAGGCTGTGTCACATTCATGCAATCATAGAAATCTGGACTAGCTTCCACTGTGTTTTTTTCTGGGCTCTGGCAGAGACAGGTGGCAGTGGTGGAAAGGGGCTTATGTAGTTGGCACTAGTGAACGCAAGCAAATACTCTTCAGTGCCAAAGCCTGTTGGATTTGTCAGTACAAAAGGCCACTATGAACTGAAAAATGCTCTTGCTTCATGATTGCTGTTGGCTGTCTGTTTTCTTCCTTGTTCTAGTCATATAATTCAGTTTTGCTGCTCAAGGTGCCCCACTGAAGTGCCACTTGGTGTGCTTGCTACTCCAAAAGGCTAGGAAAACTTGTGACTCATTCTATTCTTTTCCATGTTTGGGAGTTCCTCTTTATTTTTTCTTAACCACACCTGTTGGTGCTCAGGGCTTACTCCTGGCTCTGCTCTCAGGGATGACTCCTGGCATGACTCAGGAGATCATATGGGATTCCAGGGATCAACACCAGGTCAGCTTCATGCAAAGTAAATGCCTTATCAGCTATTCTTTCTTTCAGACCCTGGGGAGCTTCTTCTTGATGCTCCGTGATGTCAGCTTGTGGGAGGGAGTGATACAGGCATATAAAATGTGTCTCCCTTATCACTTGCTATAGCACTTGTTATTCTCTGTAGCACTGTAGCACTGTCCTCCCATTGTACATTGATTTGCTCAAGCGGGTACCAGTAACGTCTCCATTGTGAGACTTCTTGTTACTGTTTTTGGCATATCAAATATGCCACAGGGAGCTTGCCAGGCTCTGCCATGTCAGCGGGATACTCTGAGTAGCTTGCTGGGCTCTCTGAGAGTGACAGAGGAATAGAATCCGGGTCAGCTGCGTGCAAGGCAAAGCCCTACCTGCTGTGCTATGGCTCCAGCCCCGCTGTTATTCTCAGGGTTTTAAAATCTTATTTTAATTAAAGTATTTTTGAAGTAATACTGTTATACCAGTGTACATGTTTATGTTTTTGATGTACAAAGTTTCTATACCTCTACTACCATCAAAATGATACACACCCTTCAGGGTTTTTGTTTTTACTCTTTCGCTAAAGTTTCATAAGTACACTCCAGAGCTCTCCCAAAGAGAGCACGAACATTCCTGTTCATGTAAGAATATCTAATACATAGTAACTATTGATTTTCTCAGGGGGTCCTGGAGTGGAAGTGGGGGCTACAGATAGTCAGACCCTAACAGTTCACTGAAATGTCCAAATTTCCTGGCCAAACACTAGGATTTAATCACTTGATCACTTGACATCCCGTTACTCATTGATTTGCTCGAGTGGGCACTAGTAATGTCTCCATTAGTCCCTGTTGTGTGCTAGTATAGCCGATGGCGTCTGCTCGTTCTGGGAACACGAAGAGCCTCAGACTGATCATTCAGGGTCTTGACGAAGAAGTCTGACCATCTCATAGGTGGGTGGCCACACGATTTTTTGACCTCCCGTGGAATCCAATCAGTAATGGCTCTAGTCCAGCGGTCGTCTCCAAAATCTCATTACGTGTCCAGCCCATCTGATTTTTGATGCCTTGGCAAACGAGACAGTGTCCCTGATTCTTGATTGTCGATGGAGGTTGGAACTCCGGATTCTTTTTCTCATTTGAGTGAAGCATGATACTCCAAGTATAGCTCTTTTGATTCTTCTTTGGGAGACCCGAATAGTGTTCTCATCCTGTTTTCATAGGGTCCAGATCTTTGAGGCATATGTTAATGCAGGAAGAACAGTAAAATCGAAGAGATGTGCCCAGAGCTGGAGGTTTTTTGTCTTTTTAGCTATTTCTTCAATGCTCTTGAAGGCTTTCCAAGCCGCTCTCTTCCTCCTGCACAACTCAGGTGGCAGGTCATTCATCATGTTGACTTCTCGACCTATGTACACATAACTGTTGCATTCAGAGATGTTCGTTCCGTTGAAAGCGAATGGAACATCAGGAACGAGACCTTTTCTCATAAACATTGTCTTCGTGAGATTTAGCTGTAGTCCAAACTTTCCCCACTCACAAAGTCGGCCAGCATTTATGCCGCTTGGCTGATGTTTGGTGTTATTAGAACGGTGTCATCAGCGAAGTGGAGGTGCCAACTGTCTATCCAGTAAACACTAGGACAGAAATCTCAAATAGACTGCACGCTAGAATCAACAAGAATCACCTGTGGGTGGGAGGTAATCCTGATATTCTGGACCATCTTAGATTGATTACATTTAGAATTTCTTTTTTGTTTGTTTGTTTGTTTTTGGTTTGGGGGGTTGCATACCTGGCGGTACGTAGGGCTTACTTCTGGGTCTATGCTTGGTGGGGTTAGGGGACTATGGGGATGCTGGGCATTGAATCCGGATTAGCTGCATTCAAGGCCAGTGCCTTATCCACTGTACTATCTCTCAGTCTCCTAAAAAATCTCAAATGGGAGAGCCCAAGGAGCACTGGCAAAAGCCTATCAAGTGAGTCTAATGTACTCCTAGGTTGAAACTATTCCAGGTGCTTTTTTGGGCAATGACTGAGTCTAGAAAAATATTAAAAGTAGAGAAGTGATTAGATAGAAGCCAAGCGACACCATCCATGAAGTGCACATGCAGTCAAATTCAAGATGTGCCTAACCCCTGTGTCATCAGGCTGAGGATTGCCAAGAGTGGTCTCTGGATCCCCTAGGAGGCCTCCCACATCAGAAAGAAAACAAAAGGTAAAGAAACTACTTGTGTTTAAAATGGACAATGTAAAGTAACTTCAAATTTAGAAATGAATTTAGAAATGTTAAATAGTACTGGTGTCACCCATATATGTGTATATTTGTATAATTTTTTAACAAATTCTTCAATAATCAGCTTAAGAAATATATTTTACTTAAAAACAAAACTCTAAAATCATATCTCAATCTAAATATGATTTTAGAGTGATGTTTCTCCTAGAGTGCTGTTTCTCCTATCTGAATTCTATTCACGTTTCTGCTCAGAAGACCCCAAATTTCACAGGCTTCAGAACACATAAATTGTTTTCTTTTTTGTTTTACACTTCAGTATAGTGGAAGTATGAAATAAAATTTTAATGAGTCTTGGTGATGTCTAATTCTGATGTTTTTCTCACCAATAAAAATAATTCAAACAAGAAATCATTCTATATTAACATAGGAAATCACTTAACTCTAAAATGTTTGTTGACATTCAGGTGGCAAAAAGGGAAAATATTGAAAAATACTTTGTGCCAGAAGTTCCCGAACAGAATACAGCACATTTCATGTTGCCAAAATACAAACGTTTATTAGAAAGAGTTTTGAGGTTTCTGAAGCTGATTGACTGCTTATTTCTGGAACTAATTCACCAATTAATGCATAATGCAATCACAATGCTTTTGGAATTCTTTCATTGTTCTGCAA
>JAOXYA010137133.1:0-10174 GCA_028565675.1 Sorex palustris | reverse complement strand
CTTCGGTGGGGGAAAATACAAACTGGTGGAGGGCTGGATGTTCAATTATTCTATGACTGAAACTGAGTCATGAAAGCTTTGTAAATAGCTCATGGTGGTGCAGTAAAAAATTCCTCACAATAAAGAGAAAAATAAAAAGCAATAGTCCAATGGGTATTAGTTCAGTGCCTGGCATGTGGCTTGAACCCATAAAATGTATCGAAGAGGGGCTGGAGCAATAACACAGAGGGTAGGGCTTTTGGCTTGCATGAAGCCCACATGGCCAATCTAAGTTAGATTCCTCAGCACCTCTCAGAGAGCCTCACAAGCTACCGAGAGTATCTCGCTCACACGGCAATGGCTGGCAAGCTCCCCATGACGTATTTGATATGCCAAACACAGTAACAACAAGTCTCACGATTGAGACATTACTGGGCCTGCTCGAGCAAATCGATGAACAATGGGAGGACAGTGCTAGTAGATACAATGAATTGTGGGAAGTATCTTGCCCACCATTTCTGATTTATCACCCTGGTTGGAAAGAGCAACTAGCCAAACGTTTCTCACACTGGTCTCTCAGCCATGAAGGGTATATGACTTAACCGAGGTAATTGGATCAAAGTTCCATTTGGTGGGAAGCTACTTTGGTCTTGAGGATATATGACTTAACCAAGCTAATTGGCTGGAATTACACAGACACAGGACTAGAGAGTTAAGAGTCAAAACACCCGTATCTTGTATCCTGTGTCTGAGTGATAAGATGCCTTGATGTATAGGAATGCCTTACTGTCTTGATGTATGGGAATGTTTTCTTGACATATAAGTCTCATGTATCCTGGATCTGACTTACAATGTGTTTTCTTGAAGTATGACATTGATTGTGGGTTTTTTTTTTTGCTCATATTTGCTTTTGGAATGTTTGAAGTTATATCTACCATTGGAAGTTATTTTTTTCTTTTCTCTGAGCTTGCTCCTGGGGCCTGCCAGCCCAGGATGGCTATATAAACCCTTGGCTATAAGCACTCAGGGTTGAGCTCTGGCCTGTGTGTTAGGTTGCCTCGGCCCCAGCTAGCTGGATAATCAAATCTTGATGTGTGGTTTGCATTCCCGCTGGACTCTTGTCTCTCTGAATACTGAGGTGTGATCTCTGATCCCAACACAGGTGAGTGTATGAGGACCTTCCCTGGCATGGATGCTGTGCAGTGTGTGGTGCCCTGAACTTGTGTGAATTGTGCTGCCGACCCCGGGTGCCTTGGGCTCCTGGATCCAGGTGAGTGTGCTGGGCTCATGCTGCCCTTCCTTCTCCTAAACTATCTTGAAAACATGCTTTGTTTCTTTGCTTTGCTCTATTCTTCTTCATCTGTTATGTGTCCATGAGACTCAGAACCCTCCATGTCCCTCTATCCCTTACCAGCCTGGCTGCACAGCCTGCAGTGTTGGGGTGCCATTTTCAGGAGCAGCAGAACCACCTCCCACACTGCTCTCTCTGTCCCTAAGCTTGTCTTTGCCCTCGGATCATTAGGTTGGTTTTTGAGCATACTGAAAAAAATACTTTTATTTTGTTGTGGGGCCTGGTGTTGCTGAGGGTTTTTTCCTGACGGTCATCAGGGGTTCCTTTGGGCAGTGCTCAGCGATCATTCCCTGTCACCCTGTGTGCCTACCTGCTGTTCTCACTCTGATTCACTAAGAGATTTTCTTCAGCCTTTATCCTTGAAAGTGAATGAGTGAGCCATTAACAAAGCTGGTTTGGGTGGAGCAACAGTACAGTGGGAATGGTGTTGGTCTTACCCATGACTGACCATGGTTGATCCCCAGCACTCCATGCTCCCCCAGATATCACTGGTTTTAGACAAATACAAAAGCCCAAAAATTACTTTGAGGACTGTCAGGCTCCTCATGGTGTTCCTCCCAGAGGATCTTCCCTTTGCTGTGGACCTATTTTTACTGTGGGAACCACAGAGATCCACCTGCCGGCCTGTTCATCCAGAGTCCATTGGATTAATTCTTATCTGGATTGCTGTGATCAATTTCAGAACTCAAATCACAGTTTCGGGATTTGGCATTGCTGCAATTTCATTTGAGGATGAGGTCGTCAAATATGAGTTAGCTGGCAAGATTCACAATAGAATAGACATATTTATAGGCTGTTGGGATAGCTCAGTGGAGCAAGCATATGACTTGAAAGGTGGAGGTTCAGGCTCCATCCCAACCATCACGTCTATGGTCTCTCAACGACTCAGGAGGAAATCCAGAGTCTGATGCTGGGAGTGGAGGGCCTTAGTCTCCCTGGGTACTGAATTGAGTCCATTTGAAACTTAAAAAAAATTCTAGTATTTTTCATACCAGTGGAATACTGTGATTTTCTTCTCTAGAAAGATAGTATAAGTCTTAATGGTTTCAAAGAACTGGTTTGTGGGCCCTAATGATAGTGCAGTGGAAAGGGCACTTGCTTTGTATGAAGTGGAAACCTGGGCTCCATCCCCATCACCCATTTGGTCCCTGGTGCCCCACTACGACTCATCAAAGAGCACTTCTTTGTGTGCCCCTTCCCAAACTGATATGAACAAGAAAATAAAAAGAATAAAAAACTCACTGATCCTGAAAATAGTGTGCTTGTTCTGAGATGTTTCACATGGCCCTTGTGGTCCATCTTGGAATGTCATGTCCAGGCCTGCTCAGTTCACTAGCGCTGTGTCCATCCTTCCACAGAGTCCTGGACAGTGATTTACAGGTCCAGAGAGAAGATCATTAGCGACTTCCTGGGAGGAACAAAGGATTCCTGATAGCCAAATCTGAGAGATTTGGGGACATCAGTTTTGCAGAGACCCTGGGCAACTGAGTAAAGGTTTGAGCAAAGCATATGCAAAGTGGTTCTTGGAAAAAATCTCTGCAGTGGCATATATGCTGCCCGATCCCATGTGCTCCTTATGCCCAGGGGGCCAAGCCCATGTAGTGCCCCAGCACATGTGTTGCCCTCTGGAGATATGTACTTTCATGCTTCCATGTCTAATGCTGGGATGTATGTAGGGGTTCTCCCCAAGGGCGGAGAGGCCTGTGTTCTTTCTTGAGCGCATTAGTCCCCCTCTCTTTCTTTCTCCTTCCCCTCACTCACTTCCCCTCCACACCTTCAAAAATCCCTCCAAATATAATCTGTTTTACTTCCAAAAAAATCTCTGCAATTGTCCACAGGTACCTGTTGTGCTGCCGTCCACATCAAATACTACATGAGCCTCAAAGATTTTGAGGTCATGACCAAAGGAGACATGGAGACGTCAATTAATAAATTTTGGAGGAGTATATTCACACCATCTGGTGGGCTGTCCTGCTATGCAAGAGGAGCAGACTCCCAGCACAAGCACAGGTTAGGAAAAACCACATCACATGTCATTTTCATAAGCACCCACAAAATTAGGTAACTCACATGTCCCATATCCTGGCACCCAGTAAATTTACATAGGCATAGTGAATCAAGCCTTGACATAGAAGATAATAAAACTGATTACACAAAGCAATCAAGTATTGATCATAAGCCACGTCACTCGTGTGAACCCTAAGCCATTGTTCCTATTTTACTCCATGACTGGTAGGTGCCCTTGTGAAAGATTGCCAGAAATTAAGTCTATTAATACAGATATCAACTCTTCAAACTAAAAAGTAAACTTCTAAATTAACTAAATTTTGTGTTTTACTATTAAACACTGTAGTACTTTAGCACTGTCGTCCCATTGTTCATTGATTTGCTCCAGCAGGCACCAGTAATGTCTCCATTGTGAGACTTGTTACTGTGTTTGGCATATCGAATACACCACGGGGAGCTTGCCAGGCTCTGCCATGTTGGAAGGATACTCTCGGTAGCTTGCCGGTCTCTGTGAGAGGGACGGAGGAATCAAACCTGGGTCGGTTGTGTGCAAGGCAAACACCCTACCCACTGTGCTATCGCTCCAGCCCTCCATTTTACTACATATTTTATTCATATTTTCCTCTAACAAACAAAAAAATCATAGCTGAACAATAGGTCAACGTGTCTGAAAAAGTGACATTCTCCTGCACACCCACTCTATAATTCTTCTTGAAAATTTGGTTCAAATTTTGGTTCAAATTTTGAAGAATTTAATATGGTTCAAATTTTGAAGAATTTGGTTTTTGCTGCATAATTCATCCACTACTAAACTAATAAATGACTACTCAGCTACAGAGCAAGGAAGGGACTTTCCAATCATGTAGCTGATCCATTTTAGATCCCAGTTGAATTCAGTGCATTGTCGACTTGAGCACTGTTTGAAGAGTTGTTGAGCACAGAGCTAAGAGTACCTTGAGAACACCAATGGATATGAAGATACACAAATGCATATATAGGAATATTAACTACACATAGAATACTTTCTCATTTCCCATTTCCTGAGCGTCATTCTGGGTTACCCCGGAACCCCATTCTGGACTTGTGATTGACTTAGTTTCATTCTAAACTGTTGTAACAGAATACGTGAACAGTTGGAGCTACTCCAGCAATTGGAAGTTTTGTGAAATTAAAAAATATCAGTCCAACTGGGCGTAGCTGCCCCAGGATCCATGGTTAGAACCCCAGAGGGTTCCCAGAGCCCCGTGTGGAGTGATCCCTGAACAATCAGGCAAAAGTCATCAACATTACAGAATATGTCCCCTCCCCCAAATAAATCAATCAACACAAAACATGATATATGAATACTCACGTGCAGTGATTTCTGAGCATTATTTTTGGTGGTCTTTGTTGGGGGTCAGGGTTGGGGTACTGTACCGGTGGGTGTTTACATGGAAATCTTTGTGAATTTTATTCCCTTAGTGAAAACGTAAACATTTTGTCTCCATAAGCTATGTGTTCAGGCCCTTCCTTTCAATCTATCCGGCATGTGGCGAGCCCCAAGATTTCCTGCTATCTGATCCTAGACCAGAAACAGAAAAAAAAAAAGAATTTCCCCGACCTGAAAGTACCGTGGTCAGGACTATTTGGAGTCTGGCCCTTTAAAACTCTGACCGGAAGTGTGGGTGACGTCATGGAGTCCCGCCTCTCCCAGGGGTCTTTGCAACCCCGGAATCTCCCGTCAGCCGCCACGGTTGGAGCCTGAGGAGCGGGGGAGGGGCGGGAAGGGGGCGCCCTGGGCGGACAGGGCCTAGTGGTCGCTAGGTCGCTGGCCGCCTCGTGGTCGCTCTGGGCGTCCTGAGCCTCCGGGGTCTCCGCCTTGTGAGCGGCGGGGTCGCTTCATGCGGAGCGGTGGTGGAGGCCCCTCCGCGGGACCCCCCCAGCCCCCGCCCAGAGGTTTGTCTCTTTCATTCATTATGTTTTAGGGAACAAGGGAGCTCTGACTGGAGGGATCTTACTTCGAGAGCTGCCGAGGGGGCTCTAGTGCCGGGGAGGCGCTGGCCCGCCCGGCGGTGCTTGGGGCTGACTCCGGCTCTGCGCTCAGGGCCCCTCCTGGGGGCTGTGGGGGGGCCCATCGGGGGTCGGACGCGAGGCCAGCGCCCTCCCTGCTGCCCTGTCGCTCCGGCCCCCAACCAAAGAGAAAAAGTAATGGTGTGTCAGTTCCCCGCAGATGGATGTGGTGTTAGTTCCCTCAGGGACACTCGGAGCCCCCGGGGTCACAGGCTGGGGCTGGGGGTTACCCCAGAAATGTTCCAGGCCGGCCCTATGCGGGCCCACTTTCATTCATTAGGGTAATTATGGAGTCGGGGCTAAAGGGTCGGTTTCACTCCAAAGTTAGGGGTGTAGGAGATTCTTTTTTTTTCAATTACATTTTTGTTTATTTTTCGATCAACATCCGGCAGTGTTCGGTGTCACTCCTGGACCCGCCCGAGGGGCTCCCTCCTGGTGGTACTCGGGATCCCGTGGAATGCCAAGGCTCAGTCCTGGTCAGCCTCATGCAAGGCAGACGTTTTCCCAGTGTACTACCCTCTTCACTGGCTTGGGACTCAGAAGTATTGGTCTGAGCATTTGACTTTCCCCGGTTCCATGCCCCTGCCATAGAATTTTGAGATCCTGGGAGACGCGGAGCTGTAGGAGACCCTGGAGGAAGCAGGTGTAGCATCTGGGCTGTGTTGGACCAAGTGTGCAAACTTAGCAGGAAGCAGGCTGGTCACTTCTAGGGTGTGCCCCATGCCCTGCCATAATCAAGAATCACCATTGGGCCCCAACACCTTTATTGATTTATTTTAAATAATTTTTAGGGTTTTTTGTGGGTTTTTTTTTGTGTGTGTGGAGAGAATACTTGCCCATGTTCAGAGGTCTGGCCGCTGCAGGGAGGAATTTGCAGGCTAATGTTGGGAGTAGAGGGCCTGTAGTTTCACTGGGTGCTAAAATCAGTCATTTATAATCTAAAGATATTCCTATTATTACTATTTTCTTATTTCTTATTTCTTACTTATTGTTTCATCTGGCTGATGCTGTGTAAAACAAAAACTCAGTTGAAGAGTGTGAATGACATGCTCGGAATGACTATGTAAATCAAATTTTTCACCAGATATCTGATAATCATTTTGGGATACTAAAATCAGTATTGAGTTAAAGCTAAATATTATCTAGAAAAGTCTCAAACATTTGTCTCCTCTAGTTAATTTTTGCAAATATGTTTAACTCAAAATCAAAAAGGTTTGTATCTCTCTGATAATGATGTAGAGAACTTTTTCATCTGCCTTTTTGACATCTGTAGTTTTCAAAAGGAAGTTACTATTCATCTCGTCTCTCCATTTTTTGAGAAGGTTGTATAGTTTTTATCTTGTAAAGTTCTGCCAGTGCCTTACATATATTGGCTATTATGCCCTGATCAAATAAGTGTTGGGTAAATATTATTTCCCATTCTGTAGCTGTCTTTGTATTTGGGTCATCTTTTCCTTTGAAGTGAAGAAACCTTTCAGTTTTATATAGTCCCACTTGTTTATCTTTGCTTCCACTTGCATGATGAGTGGTGTTTTATCCTTGAAGATGCCTTTAACTTCAACATATGGAACGTTATGTGTACATTTTTCTCTATGTAACTTATGAATTCATGTCTGCCACCCAGGTCTTTCAGCTATTGTATTTTTATTTTTGTGCATGGCGTTAGAAAGACGTCCCAAGAATAGAGATTATTTTCTTACATATAGCTGACCAGTTTTCCCAAAACCACTTGATAAAGAGGATTTCCAAGCTACATTTCTTATTTTTAACTCCTTAATCGAAGATTAACAGATCATATACCTGAAGGTCTGTCTCAGGATATTCAAGTTATTGATCTCAGTATTTGTGTATGCCAACATCATGGTGCTTTAATTACTCCTGCTTTGCATTACATTTTTAAGTTGGGGAAAGTGATGCCTCCCTTTCTCCTGCCCCCCAAGTATTGCTTCAGGTACTTGTTGCTGAGAGGTGAAAAATACTTTTCCATATGAACTTCAGGAGTGTTTATCACTTTCTTTTAAAAAATGACATAGACATCTTTTCAGGGGCTGTTCCTTATCTGTAATACTTTGGGGATTATTGCCATCTTGATGATATTAATTATCCCAATCCATGTGCAATGAATGTATTTCCATTTTTTCATGTCCTCTTTTATTTCTCGAAGTAACATAATTATATTTGTATAAGTCTTTTACATATTTGGTTAGGCTGATTCAGAAGTACTAGTTTTTCTGAGGCATAATTGCCAATTTGTTTTTAAAAATATCTTTTTTCCTCTTTGTCATTACTTGTGTTTATTTTAAACCAACATATGGACTGAAGTGATAGCACAGTTGGGTAGGGTGCTTGCCTTGCACGCGGCGATCCAAGTTTGATTCCTCTGCCCCTCACGGAGACCCCTAGAAGCTACTGAGAATATCCCTCACGCATGGCAGCACCTGGCAAGCTCCTCGTGGCATATTTGATATGCCAAAAACAATAACAACAAGTCTCACAATGGTGACGTTACTGGTGCTCATTCGACAATAGGAGGAGAGTGCTATTATTTCTTGCTTTTTCATTCACACACAGTGATGCTGATAGTTTACTTCAGGCTCAGCACTGAGGGATTACTCCTGAAAGTGCCCAGGGTATCATGTGGGATGCCAAGGATCCAACTGCCTCTGCCACATGCAGTGGAAATGCTCTCCCCACTATACTAGCTTTCCGACCCCAGTGCCTGCTATCTTCAATTTCGAAGAAATACTGTAATTTTTATTGGATGAAAAGCAAGCACGAGAGTTAATTGTTTAAAAGAACTGGTTTGTTGCCATGAGTGATAGTACTTCGGGAGTAGACTTGCTTTCCACAAGGATGGAAACCTGGGCCCCAGCCTCAGCACTCCCGCTGGTCCCCTGGCATCCTCAGCACTCCATCAGTGATCCCTGGCAAAGCTTGTTGTGGCCAACCTCAAAATAAATACAAACTACAAACCAAACATCCTGGAGAGGATGCATTTGTGGTGAGCTGATTTCAGTGGCCCCCCATCGTCTATCTTGCTGGTTAGGGTTGCAGCCATGCCTTAACCCATGCATCATGGGCTCCACACTGTGTTAAAACCAAAACCAGAGCTTTGTGTATTTTACTTTGCTGGAACTGACTTCTTTAACTTTCTGCAGACAGTTGTCTGTCCATTTTAGGTATATGCTTATTGAGTTAGAAAAAATAAAACAAATTAATGATTTTGTAGCCTTCAATTTTGTGCATCCACCATGTAGAAACATTGGGTTGTTCTGTGGAACATCCATCCACGTTTTTAGGAGTTGCATTCCTTGTGGTGGAAATGTTGGAAACAACCTTCAGGCCTCAGTTTCTTTTGACAGAGAGACTCTTAAGGAATGGAACAATAATTGGAATCCTCCTTTTCATTGTACCGGGAAGCAGCCAGCCCTGGTGGAGTGTCTCTGATCCTGCGCTCTGTGACAATGTTTCAAGTCAGCAATCCTGCTCTCTGCCCCATGGGGATGCTGATATAGTCAGGGTGTCTTTTGAGGGTGATCAAAATGGATAGAGCAACCTCACTCCAAAGAAGCCCTCCCCTGGGAAAAGCTCCTCACAGTTTTTTCTCCACAGATTTTGGACACAAACCCCTCCAAGGCGGCAGCCTGAAGACTGTGAGAGAGGAGCACCATTTATAGTGAGTCCCACACACCGAGAGACCCATAATAAAGGTCACCATGGACTGAACCTGTCCAAGAGTAAGGAATGTAGGGGAGCCTCCCCCCCGTATCTTCTGCACTGGGATGTTCCCTTAGAAACCCATAATGAACAGAAGCCCAAGGATTGTCACCATGGTGAACAAACTTTTAGTCAGGTGTCATTGCAGTGTGATAGCCCAAAGATCCAAACCGGAGAAAAACCTTAGATGTTTATGGTCTGTGGGAAGGCTTTCACTTCCTCCTCTAAACATGTTATACATAGGAGAGTTCAGACTGCAGAGCAACCTCATGTGTGTGAGTAATGTGGAGAGGCCTTTACCCTGTCCTCACAACTTAGTGTCCTTGGGAAAATTCATATAGGATTGAAAACTTCCTCATGTCAGGACTGTGGGAAGGTCTTTGCTCATTACTCAAGCCTTACTAGGCACAAGGAAAATCACACTGGAGAGAAACGGTGTATCTGTAAGACACGTGGAAGGCCTTCGCTCATTTCTCAGTCCTGAAAAACCATATGAATACTCATACTGGAGAGAAGGCTTATGTATGTCAGGAGTGTGGGAAGAACTTTAGCAGATCCTCATTGCTCACTGTACATAGGAGAATTCACACTGGAGAGAAACCTCATAAAGTTGAGGTTTGTGGAAAGGCCTTCACTACACAGTCAGGCCTGACTGAGCATATGAGAACTCATAGTGAAAAGAAGCATTATCAGTGTCGGAAATGTGGGAAGGCCTTTAGCTCATCCTCAGTGCTCAGTGTATATAGGAGAACTCATTTGGGAGAGAAGCCTTATGTGCGCCAAGAGTGTGGGAAGGACTTTAACACGTTGTGAGTGCTCATTGTACTTAGAAGAATTAATACGGGAGAGAAACCTTTTGCATGTTATAAGTGTAGGAAGGCCTTTAGCAAATCCTCAGTACTTACTATTCATAGGAGAATTCACACTTGAGTGAAATGATCTGGTGTAGTTTGGTGCTCATTAGCTCCTGTGAGCCTCCATTCTTAGAGTTGGTACATACTGGGATTTATTTATTGAAGTATGTTTTATGTAATTTATTGCACACTTGGCAGCTCTTAGGAGTTTGTCCTG
>JAOXYA010137107.1:0-10175 GCA_028565675.1 Sorex palustris | reverse complement strand
TCTACTTTCACTTGCATCTCCCCTCCTGGGAGGATCCTCCAAACACCCTTTATTTGGTGCTCCCTTCTCTATCTGAGTGCCCCAGCAATTTTTTTGCATGAAATTCACATCACTGCTCATACCTAAGACACACTAAACAATGTACTTGCATGAATGCTCATTGCATAATTGTTCATATCAGAAAAAATGGACACCATCCATCCATTCTGATTTAGCAATAGCACTTCCTTTTTTGTTCTGTGCTTCATTTGGTTGAATGTGACCAGCATTTCTCATCATGTTTGAGGTTACTTTCAACTTTTGGTGAACAGGAGCCATGTGTTTTTTTCATCATTAAATCTAAATCTCATGTCAAATAAACATCCAGAGAGTAGGTGGCAAGTCATGACCATCAAGACTCACATGTGCCAAGAACTGCACCTAAGACACAGAAGCAATCACATGCCAGTTTCAAAGGGAAGGGAATCAGGCACATTTGAATTCGTCCTTCTGCTGAAAAAAAAAAATGGAAACGCATGGAGGCTCACTTGAGCCCAGCGACCCGCCACTGTTTCTCTCTTTCTTTTCTTTCCCTTTTTTTTTTTTTTAACTTGGGATAAGTTCTGAATCAAAGCTGCTTCAAACAGTAGGATGGGCACTCCTTTTCTAGCTGCCTCAGCAGAAAGCAGCTCGTCTTTATCCGGAATTAACTACAAATTCAATTAGAATAAAAACCCTCGCCCACCTCATGGAGAAGATTTTACACAAAGAAAACCAGATGTTTGCACCACATTAAGAGCACTGTGCCCAGCAGTCTAAGGAATTTCCCATCTTGTGAGCCCTGTCGCTGGTGATAGTTGCACAGACTCAGCCCCCCTCATCCACCAAACAGCTTCAGGTCCCGATGGTCTCCTAATCAGATTTACTGCTTTGGCAAAAGCAGTATTGGGTTGGAAGAATGGGGCAGAGGTGGGTCTGGGACTGTGTTCTGGAAAATTTCTGGGTTCCCAAAATCAAAGCAGGTTGAAAGGGAAGGGAAGTGAATGAGATCCGTTTCGTGGAGGAGGCATTTCTCACTTAATTCATTCACAGTAAGTGGATAGCATTTAAATTAGTACTTAAAAATACTTAACTATCAACTATTAAAATTGTACTAAAAATAGGACTGGAGGGTTTGTGCTGCATCGAATAAGCCAGAAGAAGAAGAAGCAGCAGATGATTTCATTTGTCTGTGGGGTTTATGGTGCAACACGAGGGTCTAGAAGATAAACTCTGGGTACTAGAGTTCAAGCTGAGAAAATTAGACAGGGGTGGGGAGTTAGATGGGCTGGAGATGAACTTGTAGGTGACTCAGGGGAGAAAGTGGGGGTTGTGGGCATGCTGGTCGGTGGTGATGTGACATCTAGATCACTCAGAACATGTACCCTAACTATGATGATGAATATAGAGTACTGGAACAAACCTCTAGAGTGCCTGCTAAGATTATCCAATGGGGGCATAGCAGAACATGGTCAGAGGTTAGTAAAGGCCCTTAGTAAAGGCACCAGCATTCTGTGATGGCTTTTCACATTTAGAGAATGAGTAAGGAATCTGTGATGTGTGTGTGTATGTGTGTGTATGTGTGTGTGTAGGGGGTTAGGTTGTGAAGAGAAAGAACAGAATCCATCACACGTGGCATATGGAGGAAGGATCTAGCTCCATAGAACAGAAGGGCCTAGAAGAGAAGGGCCAGCTTCAGGAACCTCTGCCTGGCTTCTTTATTTTAATTTTTAATTTTTTTTAATTTAATCACTGTGAGATAGAGCATTACAAAGCTGTTCATGTTTGGGTTTCAGTTGTACAATGTTCCAACACTCATCCCTCCACCAGTGCACATTTCCCACCACCAGTGTCCCCAGTTTCCCTCCTGCCATTCCCAACTCCCCCGCTCCATCTCCCACCTGCCTGTCTCCATGGCAGGCACCTCTTTCTTTGTCTGTCTGTCTGTCTGTCTGTCTGTCTGTCTGTCTGTCTGTCCTCCTTTTGGACATTATGGTTTGCCATATAGACACTAAAAGGTTATCGCATATATCACTTTACCTACTTTCAGCACTCAACTCTTGCTCAGAGTAATCATTTCAAACTATTACTGTCACTCAGGACCCTTCTTTATCTTAACTCCCCTTTGTCCCCCTACCCATCCACTACACACACACAATTGACCAGCCTGCCTGGTTTCTTGACATCTCCTTGGAGCTTGCTTTTGAAGCCTGCTTTCATTTCTTTGCACTTCCCCAGAGAAGAAGAGCTGGAGGGGGTCAGAGACAGAGGTATTCTGGCTGAGTCAGAATGGTTAATGGGGATGTTTGGGGAGAGATCCTTTTCCTCATCACTTCCGTAGCTCTGTCCTAGTACTCTGAGTGTTATTTTGTGGCCAAGAGAAGACTTATTGTACCGCCATTATTCTATGAGCATTTGAAAAGACTGTCCTTGATGGTGCTGCTACATAAAGTCTCCTATGAATGCCAATTGGAAACTAGTGGTTGATTATGTTCTGAGTTCTCTAGTTGTCCGTGGTGCTCCCATGTGTAGATATTCTAACAATGGACCAGAGAGGAAAGGAGATTCCCTCTTGTGATTGTGAATCTGCCAGTTTTCCCCCCAGCTTTGCCAGTTTTTTCTTCTTACATTTTGAAACTATTATTTGGTGAATACACATTTAGGATTTCTAAGATTTCTTCCTCATTACATACACAGCCTAACATATTTACAGTGATTTATATTTTTCTCCCTTTTAATCTACTCTATCCACATCCTTATAAATTAAATATCTTCTGGACAATAGGGTTTGTGGCTTAAAAATCTATTCTGCTGAAGTCTATCTTTATTTTATTTGTTTTAGTGCTACGTCTGGCTGTACTAAGGGCTGACTCCTGGTTCTATGCTGAGGGATTACTCCTGGCAGGGCTGCTCAGTGATCATATGGGGTTCGGGGAATTGAACCCAGGCCGGCTACTTGCAGGGCAAAAGCCTTCTCCAATGTCCTATCTCTCTGGCAATCAGGGTTTTTTTTTTTATAAATTTATAAGTAATTCACCTACATTAAAAATAATATAGGCAGTTGTATGTTTTTCTTATAACCTTCATACATAATTTAGAAAAAAACATGCAGGGATGGAAAAATGTAAATATCTACCCATATTTATATCTCTGTGCTTTTTTCTTCTTTCTAATGGTCATTCCTAATTCATATTCTTTTATAATTTCCCTTCAGTTTAGAGACCTTTGTTGGCTGTTTCTTAGGGTATCTGCTAGCAACACATTTTCTTAGTTTTTCTTGCTCCAATAGTATCTTTCTTTCCTTTCATTCCCAGCAGATGTTTCACTGCATCTAGAATTCTGAGTTGGCCATTCCCTTCCCTTCCAGGATTATAAGAAAGTATTGTGCCAGTTCCAAATTGCCTCTGGGATGCTGATGGAATGTCCACGGTCCTTTGGAATCATTTCTGCAGCTCTGGTTAGGGTACGCATCCCCCGCAACCTGCCTCTCACTTGCCTTTTGAGAGTTTTCTTTTTATCTTTTCTTTGAGGGTTTTCTTTTGGTCTCTCTGTCTTCAGTTTCCAGAAGTCTGTCTTGGTAAGGCTGTCTTTGTGTTCAGTCTCTTGGGAGTTCGCTCAGCTTCTGAAATCACTCTGTGTCTATGTTTTGCCAAACTTTTGAGATTTCAACTCTACCTTTTTTTTAAGTTCTGCCCCCTTCTTTTTTTCTAGGAATTGCAACTGTCAGAGATTTTATAATTGCATCAAGGGCACTTGGGGTTTGGTTCATATTTCTTCTTAGTCTCTTTTTATTATTTCTCCAGATAAACCATTTATATGGTTCTGTCTTCTAGTTCACTGTCCTTTATTCCATGGCCTTTATCCCATGTTTTTCATCCTGCATTGAGTGTTGATGTTGTTGTTGTTTTATTTTTTTCCTTGTGGGTCACACCCAGCTATGCTCAGGGGTTACTCCTGGCTCTACGCTCAGAAATTACTCCTGGAAGGGTTCAGGGGACCATTAAAATTAAATTAAACCTGGAAATTAAACCTGGGTCAGCTGCATATAAGACAAACACTCCACCTGCCATACTATCACTCCAGCTCCAATATTGCTGTTTTAAGTGTTTTTCAGCTGAGATGTTTTCCATTTAGTTCATCCTGGCACTTCTTGTTTTGTGATATAACTTCCTCTTTCTTTGCCAAAACCCCTTTTCATTAGCTGAGGGGGTGATAATAATTGCTTACAAAAGTATTTTTATAATAACTGATTCAAAATATTTTCTTTCAGTCCGTCTTAACAACCATGTCATCTCGGTGCTGCTGACACAATTTATAATATCGCTTTTCATTCCGTTTGAGTTCTTCTTTATTCTTGGTGGTACTAAGGGATATATTTTTTTAATTGAATCTCAGACATTGGGAATCTTATCCTATAGACTCTGAACTTTAATTTTTTATTTAAACAGTGTCTCTGGCAACTGTGGTGGAGGGAGAGTGGGAGAACCTCATCACTGTCAGGTGTGTGCAGGTAGAAGGCAGCCAGACTCCCCAGTGAGCTTCTGGGGCACATCCAAGAGGAAGGAACCGCATGCTTGATGCCAAGGGATGAAATTCCTAGGTCCCTACCAGTGGACCAATGACCCTTCCTTAAAGGGAGGGGTGAGCATGCCTCCTTTCAGCACCTGATTTGCCTCCCTCAGCAACACAAGGATGGGCATTTTGCTGACAGGATGGTGAAACACAGTGACTTCGGGCTTCTCCTCCTGGTGTGTGCCACAAATTCATTTGGGGGTATCTGGTCACGGGAAAAAGATTGTTGCTCAGAACTCTCTCCTTTGAGGTCTCTTCTGTATTGATCCATTGACTAAAGAGCAGATTTGGGTTTGGTATTTTCTTATCTGTTCTGAATTTTTTTAAGTGCTTGGCATGTTGAGCTCCAGATCAGGTATTTCTATATTAGGAAAAGATAAAAACTGAAAACTCAGGGAATTTATTTTGTGTCATCCCCTAACTACCTAAAAGTGAGCCTCTTTTCTCCACATTTCAGTCTCTCTCTCTCTCTCTCTCTCTCTCTCTCTCTCTCTCTCTCTCAAGCTGGTTTTTCTTTATTTTTTCCCTTTGATTGTGGGCCAAGAGGGATAGTACAATGTGTAGCATCAGGTAATTCTATAATAGGAAAACATAAAAGCTAAAAACTCAGGGAATTTATTCTTGTGTCATTTTTCCTGACTCCTGAGGTCCCTAAGAGTCAACCCTCCTTTCTCCACATTCCAGTCCTTTTTTTAAAAGTTTTTTCCCCAGTTGTGGGACAGAGGGATAGTATAGAGGGTAGGGTAGTTGCCCTGAATGTAGCTGACCCAGGTTCAATCTCTGGCACTCCATGTGAACCCCTGAGCCCTGACAGGAATGATCCTGGTACAAAGCCAGGAGTAAACCCTGAGAACTTCCTGGTATGACCTTAAAACAATAACAACAACAAACAAAAAAGTAAAATACAACATTTCCAGGACTTCAGTTATATGGTAATGCTTCCTTGTTAGCAGGACTTTTAGAAAAAGAACATTTAATTTTCCAGGGTAAAATAAGAGGTATCAGATATTGTAATAATGAATGAAGAGACAGTCTGAGTATCTCATTGCCCTCACTTGAACTCTAATAGAAAAGTCTTTCTCTACCCTGGTGTGGAATCTGAATCATCACTTTCAATTAAACACACACACACACACACACACACACACACACAAAATTGGTATCTAAAAATTTGCCAGAGATCCACAAAGGAGCAATTCCTAAGCCTGTCGGTATTATATGTGCATTGAAGTCATTATTTTGGAATTGACGCCCTCAGAGGCAGCTTTGCAGAAGGGGCCCTATCGGAGCAGTGGAATGGTCATTTTTATATTTAATTCCCCTCTCACAGAGCCATGGGCTGGCACTCTGCTCCGATGCTGCTATGTCTGACTTACATCCCACTGGCTCTATTTGATCAACCAAAAGTCCACACACCAATCTCATCCCACAAATAAGGAGATGGTCTCCACATTAAGGAACAGATCCTCATGGCCATTGTAGACCTCCCCCCTCCATTACGTCTCTTCTGGTTTTGCACCGACTTATTTCCCCTCATGCTCTTAATTGCCTATTTCCAGCAGAGAGGTGTAAGAAGCAGCAATGAAAACTTAATACGGAATGTTTTAGAGTCCAAACGTCTGAACAACTGGGTGATAGCAAAAAGGTCAGTTCACCGACGGGTTAGTTTGACACGGTGCCATGAAAGAATTATTTTACATGATTTTTCCACACTAAATTTTCCAGATGTTTTGGCCGTGGGCCAAGATAATTAATATCGCTAATCCACTGACTAGAATTCAGTTGGCAAGCTAATGCACAGAGTTGGGGCTCAGATGGGTCCTGAGGAAAGCCGTGTGTGTTATGTTGAACACACCCCATGCATCCCTGATACAGACCAAAAAATGCTGATAGTGGTGATGATCTCTCTCTCTCTCTCTCTCTCTCTCTCTCTCTCTCTCTCTTTCTTAAAAATTATTTATATTTAATTAAATAACCATGAATTACACAGTTACAAGGTTGTTCATGATTGGGTTTTAGTCATGCAACACTGTGCATTTCACCAGTGCATTTTTTCCCACCACCAATGACCCAATTTACCTCCCACCATCCTTCCACACCTACCAACCCTGCTCAAGCCTGCCTCTATGGCAGGCGCTTCTCTCTCTTTCAGTTCTTGTCCAGATTGATTGTTTCCAACTATCATTGTTTTACTTGTCCCTTTTCTGTTATAAATTCCCTCCCCTAGCCCTTTCATTTGTGGCACACTTCCATCCATAGACCAATCCTCTGAACCCTTCTTTTTACTGTACATGGATATTAGTCTCATATTATGCTTTATATATCCTACAAATGAATGCAATCATTCTATGCCCGTCCCTCTCCTTTTCACTTATTTCACTCAGCCTGATACTCTCCATGTCCATCCATTTATAAGCAAATTTCATGACTTTGGGGTTTTTAGTGACTGCATAGTATTCCATTGTGTCAATGTACCATAGTTTCTTTATCCAGTCATGACTTCTCATTTTTAAATTATATCCAAAAAATTAATAGGAGCGGTGATTTCTTCTGGGTGGGTGTGGGGGTGTCTAGGTTTTCTTCCCTGGAGAGATCTATCTTCAGGTAAAAATCAGAGAGCAACTCTTAAATCCTTTTGAAGTTTTCAATGGTAAAAAAGAGACAGCTGCCCATTTCAACTCGAAAAAAAAGGGAAAAAATAGGTAATGTGTATGTGTTGGATTGATGTAAACTTTAAAACGCTGTAAAATTGAAGGCGAATGCACAGCTCTAGCTTAAGCACGAAATCTTTCTGTATTTTCAACTACCAAGAAGCTATAGGATAGTGCTGTTTCTCTCGTTAGAAACAGAAATAATTTTAATAATTATGAAAATATCATACAAAGTTTTATTTACAAAGTTATTCATAGTTGGGTTTTAGACATATAATGTTCCATTACTGATCCCACCACCAGTGTCCACTACCCTCCACCAATACGCCCATGTTCTCTCTCCTACCTCTTAGCTCCAGACTTCCATCTCAGTGGGTGCCTCTGCCATTTTGGTTGTAGAAGTTTGGGCCTCATGATTTCCTGTGTTTGACACTGTGGTTTGGATGTTTAGCTTTATCACCCTTTTACACCACTGATATACCTGGTGATCCTAGACCCTCACCCCCATTGCCTTCTTCTCTCTCTCTCTTCTACCCCTGAACGCTTGATTTCTTTCCTTCTTTTCCCTCTACTCTGGGGCTCTCATCTCTAAACACGTTAACACTGTCTCCAGAGTTCACAAGATGTTCCTGCCTCGGTCCCCCCTCCACCCCAGTAGATATGTCCAAGTTTGTCATCAACTGGAGAGTGAGCATCTCATGTTTTTCTGGAAAAAGGGAAAGAAAGCAATGGCAATTGTTCTCAGATATGACTTTGAAATCTGCCTCTCCCTGAAGTTTTGGGTCAGCCTCCATGTCATGGCCTTCTGCAGCAGCACGCTCACCAGCGGGCACTGCCATTTTTGCTGGCATCTGTAACCCGGCATCCACCCCTGAGTGATTCTCTGCTCTGCTCTGGCTTGCAGAGCAATAAAGTGGCAATTAATTATATATCAGAATGGGAGAATCGACCTGGCAGTAAGGCAGGGGCTAAGAGTGCTCTATTTACATATGTAGGTTATTTAAAATATGTCTTGTTAGATAAATATTTAAAAGACCTTCTTATTGAGCTTATAAACTGTTTGGACTGAAATCGCGACGCGAATATCCACAGAGCCTCATCTCCACTCGACCCTCACCGTCTGCATCTGACCACGGCCGAAGGTTCTTTAATGAGACTAGCTCAGTGCCTTAGTTATGTACTGGGGAGGTGGAAAAGGCTTTCTTGGAAAAACCCTGCATGAGAGAAGGTAGGTTTGTAGAACCAAGACCTCTTGATCCACACTGATCTCAGTTGTCTGCAGAGAACTTGACACATGCTTCATTAGGGTCAGAAAAGGGTTTTCTGTTTTGTTTTGTTTTGTTTTGTTTTGGCTTTGGGGGGTGGGGGGAGTTACATCCACCAATGCTCAGGCATTACTCCTGGCTCTCCACTGGTGTCACCCCTGGCAGTGCTCGGTGGACACTGTGGGATGCCGAGGATCAAACCTGAGTTGGCTGTGTGCAAGATAAATGCCTTCTCCATTGGAGTATGGCTGTGGCCCCCAATGAGGTCAAGAATGAAGGACTTTTCTCTGTCCTGGATCTCTGAGTCTTCTTTCGGCTGTCGGTCATTTTCTCCCTCGAAATGTCCAGGTTTATCATTTTTATTTGATGAACAGTCATGGTCACGGTCCTCCTGTTATTCATCGATTTGCTTGAGCAGGCCCAGTAATGTCTCCATCGTGAGACTTGTTGTTACTGTGTTTAGCATATTGAATATGTCACGGGTAGCTTGCCAGGCTTTGCCCATGCAGGCGAGATACTCTCAGTAGCTTGCCGAGCTCTCTGAGAGGAGCGCAGGAATCAAACCCGGCTCAGCCAGGCCGGCTTTGCGCAGGGCAAATGCCCTACCGCTGTGCTATCGCTAGGTGAAAACACTGTGATTTGCAAAGTTTTTCAGAGTTGAGTAGTAGGCATACAGTGGAACAGTACCAATACTACCAGATTCTTTCTTTCTCTTTCTTTAATTTCTTTTTCAGGGGGCGACTTTGGGTCACACCTCACAGGTGCCTGGGCTTAGACCTGGGTCTGCAGTCAGGAGTTACTCCTGGTGGTGCTCCGGATGGGATAGGAGGGATGGAACCCTGGTTGGCTGTGTGCAAGGCAAACGCCCTCCCCACTGTACTGCCGCTCGAGCCCCTACAACCAGTTTAAAGAGAAATCAAGAAAAACACGGAATTTTAGAGCCCTTACATCTCTCTAGATGGTCCAGAGCCACTATTTAAAACAGAGCTGGGGCAATTAAGTTTTTCGTGGTGGGGTTTGCAACCCTTTGACTTCAGCACGGAGGCAGACTCAGAATGAGGCGGGAGCGGAGTGCGAGGCACTGTGTGCCTTTTCGGTGCTCTGCAGAGCAAAACCTTTCCAAGAAGACTGAGTCTCTGGATCTACCACCCCCAGCTCTTTCCCCTACCCTGGCTCCCTCCAGGATGGACTCACCAGCACGTAGACGTCTTCGCCACCAGGGGGCGCACTTCACCAGCGCAAAACAGGCCTCTGCCCTAAGGCAGTGACTGGGGGCGCCCTCCCCTCTCCTGCACGCAGCTGGACAGGGACCCTGATTTTTTTTTTTTATCATCAGCTCTGCCCTTGCAGGCGCTCCAGGCCGGGTGCCCTCCCCCGCCGCCGTCCCGGGGTCACCGGCTGTGCAGGATACACTAGCACGCAGCCTGCCTGTAAACCCTTGTTGTATTTCAGGGAATCACTGAGTCCTGGGTCCCTGTCCCGGCCTCAGTGGACAGAACGGACGGATGCTCACACTTACCCTGCCTGCCTGTTCTGGGCGTCTCGGGCAGGGCAAGAAGAGTTAGGTAGTTAAACCCGTGTGTGTGTGTGTGTGTGTGTGTGTGTGTGTGTGTGTGTGTGTATGTGTGTGTGTGTGTGTGTGTGAGAGAGAGAGAGAGAGAGAGAGAGA
>JAOXYA010137096.1:0-10175 GCA_028565675.1 Sorex palustris | reverse complement strand
AGCACCGCCAGGAGTAACTCCTGAGTGCAGAGCCAGGAGTAACCCCTGTGCATCGCCAGGTGTGACCCAAAAAGAAACAAAAAATCACAGTGCCTAAATAAAACTGGGGGAAGGGGAGTGGTGGAATGTATCACTTAACTGATTTTTTTCTTAACAAAAACAAACCAAAAAAAAAACAACATGGAAAATAAGCCCAACTACTCAAATAGACACATCAACAAGTATGTAAAAAATTTATTAATCACCCACATTAGTTCTACAGATACAAAATAATGAGAAAAAAAATTAAAATATCCTGTTTCTAAGAACATTCAAAGTAATCAAGGAGATAATAACTATCAGGAGATAATAACTATCAGGAAAAGAATGTGAATGGCATATAGAAGAGCTGCTATAATTATGCAGAGGAGAGATGGGGCACCTATGTGGTGGTCCAAGGCCTGCTGCAAAGAACAGGAATGAAAAAGGAAGCAAGTTTTCCTGGGATTTCTGGGAGGCAACAAGACATTCCAGACAGGAAGGGATACAGGGTCTGGTTCTGGGGAACACAAGTATGGAGATGAGCAAAGGATGTTTCATGAGATATGGTGGAGAAATCTCTGGACTTATGTTGAAATCCCAACTCCATGATTTCTCCAGAAGGAACATGTTTGCCTCTGAGGCCTCTAGTTTCTCAACCATGTGCATGGATAAGATGCATCTCATGGATTTCTGAGAGTATTCAACAAAATCATTCCTATAGATGCACAGTATAAACTTGTAAAATGCGCATTATTTTGGTACCACTTTCTCTTTGGCTTAGTTCATTCATTCATTTAATCAATCAACCTTATGATGTGAGCACCTACTACATATCAGACACTAGGTTAATTATCCTCTCTTTGTTTCCTGCCAACCCTGATCCACTTTTCCCTGCCCTGTTCTGTGCCAAGAAGAGGTTGACCACCAGGGACTGCATCTCCCCAGCCCCCTTGTCATTGGGTTTCTCATTGAGTTTAGTCAGAAAACACTGTGAGGCCATATGTGACTGAGTAGAGAGAGGAGGAGAAGTCTTTCTCTCCTTCCTGCTTTCTCCTGCCTGGCCATGGGCATGGAGAGTGGCTCTTCTTGCAGCTTTACTAAGGGTCATAGCCCTTGCAGATGGCTTTCCATAGAGACCACACTCTGGAGGCCTCACCATGCTGTATTGATTCCCTTACTCTCACCACATTTCTACATATGGTCTCTTGCTAAATTCTATCCAACTCCACCCTTTTGAATATACCAACTGCTGCTGGCTAGGACACCAACTGACATGAATGATAATGAGGAAAGCAGGTTAAGTCCTTCCCTCCTGAGATTTACAACCTAATCAACAACCACCTAAACAAAGCAGCCATGGAATCATGAAGAAAATAAAGTAAGGTCACATGATGAAGAATGGCTTACAGAGGCTCCTTGAGGGGATACTGTTTGTGCTGAGACAAAACGTCTGAGAGGGAACTGGCAATCCAAATATATGAAAGGCCTTTGAGACAGAAGGAAAAGCTTTAAGGCAAGTGTAAGCATGTAATGTTGGAAGAATAAAAAGGGGCCAGTGGGGCTAGAAGTTAGGGGAGCGCACTGTTCAGAAAAGCAAGAGGGACCTGCCAATGCTGGGCTCCAGAGCTCAAGAAAAAAGGATGTAGACTTTAAGATGAAGAGGGTAGAGGAGTTTCATGTCAGAAGCATGTGCACCATGCTTTAAATGTTTAGTCTTCTGTGTGGGAAGGCAACAGATTTCACTTTAGACAAGAGAGGGAGATTCTTGTCATAGTTCAGGCAAGCTCAACTGGAGCTGCTGGTGGATGAAACCAGAATGACAGCCATGGAAATAGAGAGATGTAAGGATTTGAGATCTCTTTCAACTGATTCTGAGGGAAGTATCACAGTACTTCAGTTTTTCCCAACCAGTGACCTAGGTTTCCAGAGGATGGCGAACACTGAATTTTATAGACCAGGTGAGACGTGAAAAAGAGTGGTGGAAACTTATGGGCACTTTGTGGGTGGTAGGATCTAGTAAGTTTATAATACCATAAATTTTAACACTATTGTAACTTCCTGAACTATAATAAATTTAAAAATCAAGAGACATTAATTTTATAATATTAACATAAATAATAAACAAAATAACTTTAATAAAAATCTAATTTCTATTTTGTCAATAATATAGTAAAAATTACATGATCATATTCTGGATAATTGATTCTCACCACATAACAATCTTAATACATAATTTCAGTGGACCTTGTCACTATTTCTACCCACACCCCCCACCCCATGGCAACAAATGATCACCTACAAAGATAGCATTTGCCATAAGGTAATGTTTATTGCACTGTAACACATAGGAAGAAAAACACATTAGTACATACATGGTTCAATCATATTTTCTAAACATAACATTCCTGTGAGTGGGCAGAGCCATAGTATAGTGGGTAGGGCATTTGCCTTGCACATAGTCAACCTGGATTCAATCCCTGGAATCACAAATGGTCTCTGAGCACTGCCAGGAGTAATTCCTGAGTGCAGACCCAGAAATAGGTCCTGAGCACTGTCAGGTGTGGCCCACAAAACAAACAAAAATGGATATTTTCACAGAACAGGAACACAGTTTAAGAACCAAAACTCCAAGAACCCCTCCTGGACCTCTCCAAATCACTTTCTATATTCAACCCTCAACCCCCAACAAAGATAACCATCTTCCTGATTCTTATACCACCATGTAGTTTTGTTTATTTTTTTGAGTGCAGAGATGAACATTATGAAGCTGACCTGGAAATTCTTATCTTGATGTTTGTGAAGGAAAGGATTCTGCTGGCAACAGGCCTCAGTTTCAGTTCGTGTTCTCTGGGCACCATCGATCTGATCACAGGGGCTAAAAACCAAGGTATCCCCAAAGCATGAAGCAATATCAAGAGCATATCGCAATGAGAGAGCTGTTCACCTAGATCCTCATCAGGGGCCAGGGCCTAGCACCACCTTATCAGCAGTGCTGGGTATGGAGAATGTTTCTGTAGTGTGTGTGTGTGTGCCTATGACTGTTCCTCATTTTCCCCTCCCCCTACACCTGCAGTGAGTCATAAGAGGTTAAGAGTAAAATGGTAGGGTCTTGACTTTTGTCCTTGCTTTTCCAGTTTTCACCCCAGGATTGTTTCCAAATCCAGAACCAACGTGCTTCCATTTATCAAAAAGAAAACTCAAGCTGAATGGGCTTCTAAGTCACAGGCAAGTCCCAACCATTATTATTCAATCAGCCCCCAAAATAGGAAAGGAGGTGAGAATTGGTTTCCATGTGCTCACTTGTTAGTCACTCAGCCCTAACCCTTCTTGTGACCCCTATGACCTTACAACACTTAATGGTCCCCAGAGACTCTCCCTAGAGCACACTTATCTAGGCCTCCTGCATTATTTCCTTCCAGTTATTTCCCAATTACATGACAGTCCACAATAGCTTGGGTTAACTGGTGAAATTCCCAGGGTAGTTTGTTTAATTGAGGGTAATTAAGCACTGTATTTGGGAGGTAAGATACTGGCTCAAGATTTAATGTAAGATTACTTAGTTGAAAGTGATGGAACCGTATTGCCAGCACTGTAAATAATAACCAGAATTTGGAAACAACCTGAGTGCCCAAGAACAAATGACTGGTTAAGGAAACTATGGTATATCTACAGAATGGAACACTATGCAGCTGTTAGAAAACATCAAGTCATGAAATTTGCTTATAAGTGGATGCACATGGAGAGTATCATGCTAGGTGAAATGAATCAGAAAGAGAGGGACAGACATAAAATAACTGCACTCATTTGTGGAATATAAAATAATATAGTATGATACTAACACCCAAGGACAGTAGAGAAAAGATCCAGGAGAACTGGTCCATGGTTGGAAGCCTGCCTCAAGTTCTGGAGGAGAGGGCAGTTGGGATGGAGAAGAGACCACTAAATCAGTGATGGTTGGAGGGATCGTTCGGGATGGGAGATGATGTGCCAAAAGTAAACAAAGGACCAAATATGATGGCCTCTCAGTATCTGTATTACAAACAATAATGCCCAAAAGTAGAGAGAGGGTAAGAAGAAAAGTGGGGTGGAGGTGGCAGGAGGGATATTGGGGACTTGGTGATGGGAAAGGCCCACTGGTGGAGGGATGGGTGTTTGATCATTGTATGACTGAAAATCAATCATGAAAGCTTTATAACTGTATAACACTTTATAACAGTGACTCAATAAAAATAAAAGTGACAGAACCCAACTTGAGCAAAAAAAAAAAAAAAACACAAGGAAAGTTACCTAGGTAGGATCAATGAGTGCCTACCAAGATTCAAGTCAGACATAGCTTTGCCGGGGGGCAGGGGAGCACTCCACGAGGTCACCTCTCCCCATCTCCAGGCATTGTTTTCCTGATGTTCTGCCTGTGCATCATGATGATGGCCCCAGTGTTATCCACTTGGCAACCCCATGGAGAATTTCTCTGTTTCGACATCCTGAAACTAAGTCCTGTTGCTTGATAGCCTCCTGGGACATGCATATTCTGATTCTCTCATGGACCTGGTCTGGCTCACATGATCCTCCTGGATTTGGCAGTCAACATGGCACTAAACAAGAGTCTTGGACTAAAAGTGGAAAGGACTATCCTCAAAGGAACTGAGGTAGGCAGAAGCAACACACGTCCATGTTAATCCTTAAGCAAAGATGGGCTTCTTCCCACCCCCCACCCCAAGTGTTAGGGATCAACCCAAGATCTTACACATGCTAGGCTTTTGTTCTACTGAGCCACATCCCTGGTCTCTTCAGTCATTAATAAATCTCGAGAACTTGGCAAATCCTTCCACATATGTTCTGCTTCCTGACCTGGTAAATGAGAAAAATGAACCCTATAACCCCTAAGACCCCTTCTACTTCCACACTTGATAATTTTACCAATTTTCCCGTGGAGAATGTCTTGAGTATTTTCACCTCTCATAAGAAAGCACCTAAATCCTATTAAAGTGTGGGGAATCAAAGACATCACTACCTATCAATGGTTTTCAATTGCAGGTCCCCAGATCTATGCCAATCTACAGGCCTAGAAAAGTTGAAAATCACTGACCTACATGACAAACCAGTTAAGGGTGAGGCAATTTCTACACTAGACATAAGTTTTCTCCGTCCACTGGGAACCCTGTCCAGTGTCTCTACAGATAAATGAACAACATTGAGGCTGGTGCTAATGGAGAGGGAGGAGAGGATCTCTACCAGCCATGCACTGATTCAGGAATGCAATTAACAATTACTGTGCACTTCAGATATTTCAAACTCTGTCCAAAGCTCTGAGCATGAACCATGAAGCCATAGCTTCTACTCTAGCCTTGAGTTGGAGACAGACAAGTAAATCACTGATTAGCAATTCAGAATGTCAAGGGCTGTGCAAGATGATAAGGTCGTTCAAATGAGAGGCACCAAGACCAGTGGAAGATAGAGTTTAGGACATGTGCATATGAGGAGATAGTCAGGGAATTTAATAAAGAGAATTTCTGAACATGACCCTGGAAAGAGAAGGAAAAGAATTTAGCCTGGGAAGAAAAGCAGAGAAAGCTTCCACAAATGCATCACATCAGGGCATGCTCAGGGCATTGTCATTTGTTCCAAGTGGCTGCAGTCTGGAGGTTAAACGGGGCAGTGACAGGAGGCAAAGCCTTTGGACAAAGACATTGAAAAGACTAGATTTTATCAGATGCATTGTGTAGCCACCATCAAGTTTTTGAAAAGGCAGAGAGGAACAACATGCTTTTTTTTTTTTATTGAATCGCAGTAAGGTACAGTTACAGACTTACAAACTTCCATGATTGCATTTCAGTCAAACAATGTTGGAGTACCCATTCCTCCACCAGTGCCCATTCTCTACCACCAATGTTCCCAGTATCATTCCCCCCACTCCCACCTCTTCCCACCCCTGCCTCCATGACAGGCACATTCCCTCTTACTCTCTCTCTCCTTTTGAGTGTTATGGTTTGCAATACAGGTACTAAGCGTCCATCATGTTTGGTCCATAGTCTATCTTCAGCATTCATCTACCATCCCAAGTGATCCCTCCAACCATCATTTATTTAGTGGTTCCTTCTCCAGATATGCTTTAAGAATAGCATATTCTGGGAAGCTGGGAACATGCTATTCTTAAAGCATATCTGTAGCTCTCTGTGGGTCAGAGAGACATGAGACAGCTCTCTGCAAGGAGTCTCGCACTGCACCATCTTAACCTATCTGCTCAATGGTGGACAGGATCCATGCAGTACTTGCCCATTTGTTAATGTAACTTTTGTGTTGTGCTTGTGCCTGTTACATGTTACCTGGTTGCCTGTTGAACATGAAGCCCACCCTTCAGAGAGAAAACTAGCCTCCCCTGGAACTTACTAAGCCTTACTAAGCCCTTCCGAATTTGAAAAATGTTCACAGGTGATTTATAAATCTTCACTGACAATCAGATCACACCTCATTGCCCACCCCTCACATTTGATTATAAAAGAACTCAGGAGCTCTGCAGCCTCTGTTTAGGACAGGGATTTAACATCCCAATCCACAACCTTACAGGGGTATACCTGCAACCCTCTGGTCTGGTCCTGGTTGCTCTTTAGTTGGCCATCTATCAAAAATTCAGACAAACAAAACACAGATCCTAGGTCTGGAGAAATAATACAGCAGGTAGGGCACTTGCTTTGCATGTGGCCATCCCCAGTTCAATCCCATATTGTCCCCTGAGTCCTGCTTGCAGTAATTCTTGAGTACAAAGCCAGGAGCTACCCCTGAGGTTTGCCATATGTGACCCAAAAAACAACAAAAAGAAAATTATGGCTCCTCGCACCCAGGCTCAACAACAGGAAGGAGGTCATTGCTCATGACATAAATTCTCATGTACTTGGAGACATCTGAATACCAGGTTGAAGAAGAGAAACAAACAAGCAAACAAAACTTTACAGGGTCAAAGAGATAATATGGGTGTTAAGGCACTGTCCTTATATGCAGCTTTGATCTGGTCAACCCTCAGCATTGCATCGACCCCCACTACCAACACTATTGCAAGTGACACCAAGCTAAAAGTCCCTGAGCACCACAGACATGACCCCCCAAGACGAAAAACCAAAAGTGACTGGGCTGTGAAGTTGACATCTAAATTAACATTAACACTTGATCAATCTTAAACCCTGGACTAGAAAACAAGTGGTTCCACAAATCAATTACAAAATGACTGATTCACACAGGAGTCGGACAGTCTCCATTTACAAGGACAGTCTATTTGTAACCATGGACGCTATCAAGGACCTTTGTCAGACTTGAAAACAAAGAATATTTTTTAAGCTTTTAATATTTGGCTTTAAAACACATTCTAGACTCTGTCTGTTCTAATGTTGATATTCAAGTTGTTTCACTGAAAATTAAGAAGCAATAACAGTGACAAAGACTATTTCTCCCTAGAGTCACTCACAATTTTCAAAGCTCCAAAGCTCATTCATATCAATGGCTCACTTTGAGCTTCTCAGACCAGTGAGCTGATGAAATCTCCACCATATAGACAAGGAGCACGAGCTCGAAGAGACATCACGAGGACTTCAATAGCAGAGCCAGGTTGCACACCCCCTCCTTAAGTTTGAATCTTGTAATTTTTTTAACAAGAAAATCAGGGCTGGAGCAATATTACAGCAGGTAGGGCATTTGCCATGCACGTGGACGACCTGGGTTTGATCTCCAGCATCCCATATGATCCCAGAGCACCACCAGGAGTAATTCCTGAGT
The DNA here is from genome assembly GCA_028565675.1 of Sorex palustris. Taxonomy (NCBI): domain Eukaryota; kingdom Metazoa; phylum Chordata; class Mammalia; order Eulipotyphla; family Soricidae; genus Sorex; species Sorex palustris. Next base: position 2,390 of record JAOXYA010137096.1, on the reverse strand, counting down.
GCCAAGCCAGGGTAATCCCTGTGCATTGTTGGGTGTGACCACCACCCCCCCCCCGCCAAAAAAGAGGCAAATTATCGACAAAATAAAACAAAACATGAAATAGAAAATAGGATTGCACCTGAGTGCCCGAAAACAGATGACTGCTTAAAGAACTAGTGTAACATCTACACAATGGAATACTATAAAGCTGTTAGGAAAAAAATGAAGTCATGAAATTCACTTATAAATGATGGACATGGAGAATATCATGCAGAGTTAAATAAATTCAAGGAGGAGATGGACACAGAATAACGGCGCTCTTTTGTGGAATTTAAGAAAAAAAAACATTAAGTATAAGACTAACACCCAAGGACAGTAGAAACAAGGGCCAGGACAAAGGGAAGCCTGCCTCAAGAACTGGGGGAAAGGATAGTTGTGATAGAGAAGATACCATTATGACAATGATGGCTGGAAGGGATCGCTCTGGATGGGAGATGTTGCAAACCATAATACCATAAATCCCAAACGGAGAGAAATGTACACTGGTGGAGGAATGGGCATTGGAACATTGTATGACTGAAACCCGATCATGAAAGCTTTGTAACTATATCTCACGGTGATTTAATTTAAAAAGCAACTTTTAAAAAAATCGGGTTACAGAAAATAAAGCATCAATGACGTGGGCCTTACATGAGGGTAAGGTGTTCATAATAAGTCATTTTTGACATAGACTTGTGTTGATTCGCTGGTGGGAGTTGTTTTGCTTTGTATTTAGCTTTCTATTTATACAAGAGGTTTGGTAGTCTAAAAGTCTCTTTCTTCCCATTCAAAATGAGAAAATACCTCTGACAGCTATGCAATTAGCAGCACTTTTCTCTGTTCCTTGGTATGATTCTTTCCCACAGATTTCCACAGGGAAGAAGAGTGAAGCTCCCAAATGGCCTCTAGACTAACTGAGTTATTCGCCATCTCCCTCTTGCAGGTATTTTCCAGAGACTTTCTTCCCCTTCCTCAGCTACATCTAAAAGCAATGGTTGTAATAAAAATGGTTCTTAATTTTAAAAAGCAGTGATTAGGCATCTCAGAAAGGGAAGGGATAAAAAAGTGAAAGGAGAGGGGAAGGAGGAAGAGAAAAAGACTATACCTAGGATCAGAGAGAGAGTACAATGGGCAAGGAGGATGCCGTGAACCCAGCTTTGGTTCCCAGCATCACATAAGGTCCCAGAAGTGACTCCTGAGTGCAAAGCCAGGAGTAAACCCTGAACACTGCCAGATGTGGCCTAAAAACAAACAAACAAAAGGATAAAACCCTAAATTGAAAAAAAAAAAGAGAAAGAAACCAAAAAATTCTTTCACATTCCTGAAACCCAAGAGTGCAGCCATTATGGTACATACCCTGTTTGCAGCCAACTCTATTAGACACTCTCCCCAACACCATTGGTACCTGAGTGTTATGCAGGGTATCACCAGAGACCCCCCAGCATCACTGGGATGACCCAGGTGTCCTGGCACCACAGGCATAGGCAGCACCATATTCTCAAGCCCTCATATTGAATCATTAGCCAGTATGTCCAAGAATCACCAGTGGGCAGGGGTGGAGGGGAGGCCTTCTGAGCACCACTTGAGAGGAACCCTCAAAAAAAAATTATATTCTTTTTGTAGAAAGGGGGAGAGTAGAGCATAAAACAGAAATTGCCTAATGATAAGTGTTAAGAATGGACACAATTTGCAAAAGCTGAAAGAATGACTCTCCTTATTGAGGGCACAATGGGCAAGTTGAGTTCCAGACTCTAAGACAGAGATTTAAATTGTATTGGGGTAAGGGTGGGGGACAGGTATAATACCTTTTTGCTTTTTGCATCACACCCAGCGATGCTCAGGGGTTACTCCTGGCTCTGCACTCAAGAATTACTCCTCGTGGTGCTTGGGGGGCCCTACCCGCTATGCTATCACTCCAGCCCCCGTATAATACTTTTAAGATTAGCATCATGAAAGAAAGGATTGCATAGAGGATTAAATAAAAATTAAAAAAAAACATTCTCCAGAGAAGCCAAGGCCAATTCTATAATGGTTGAAAAGATGGATGACCTCCCAGATAAGTGAAAATAACTTTCAAACTCCCATGTCAATCACTAGAAGGGGGTGTGGCAAGGCACTATCTTCAGCTGAGTCAAGGCCCGTGGGGCTGGCAGTTGAGGGTCCCAACCCAGTGGGGAAATACAGACCTGGTCCTGAGGGGCTCACCAGAGCTCTCCGCACAGATGGTCTGCTAGTAGGTACTGGTAGTCATAAAATATTCCCAGAGGAAAAGCTTTTAGTGGCGCCCAATTGGTGCTACAAAAGAGAGGTCTGTGGTACCTGAAAAAGTGCAGCATAGGTTAGGAGGGAAGGTTGGATTGGGCTGGAGAGTC
>JAOXYA010137088.1:0-10175 GCA_028565675.1 Sorex palustris | reverse complement strand
CTCAGGGCTAGGATGAAGGAGACGTTACTGGGGCCTGCTCGAAGCAATCGACGACTAACAGGATGATTTGTGATGTTGAGAAGTATGGATGAGATCAGATAATAGAGGACATCAAACTGTGTGCTCAGAGTCTAGATTTAATCTAAGAGGCTAGAAAGAGGCACTGAATGGAGCTCTCGAAACAAGAGAATGACAGAGGAAGATTTCCCCATCTGTGAGCGTCAGAATGTTGAACAGTGAAGATGCTTGAACCATGCTCAAAAAGCAGCACTATTTTCACTTTCTCCTTTTCTTAAAATGGGGCACAGTCCTGCCCTTCCTGGGTTTCTTTAAGCCAGACTCCAGTCTCAATGCAATAATTTACATGTGATCATCAATATTTGGATGCTTCCCTCCTCTTTCCAGCAGAGCAGAGTGGGAGACAGTCTTTTTCCAGCTTACCTCCTTCTTGCACCTCTCCTCACCCTTCATGCTGAATGTGGTTTCTGGACTCTCAGTGGTTGTGGGAGGACAGATGAGCATGGCTAAAGAAAGCTGGAAATTCCCGAGTTGGCCAGCATTCCCCATTATAGCTTTGCAAGTTGGAGACTATTTTTTTATTTTTATATAAAGGGGCCATATGCAGTGGAACTTGGGGACCCTGGGCCCATCCAGTGATGTCTGGCCCAGCACTGGCGGCCTGGTATGTGAAGGACATGATCTGGAAGTGTTTGAGACCACCAGTACTGTGCCTGGCAGTGTTCTTGGCCCTGATCAAACTCAGGGCCTTGCACAGGCTAGTCATGTGCTCTGCCCTTACCAGAGCCTCTGGGACCTGACTCAAAGCTGATGCGTGGGCTCTTTTGTGGGTTCTTGAGAAGCTGTGATGGGGAGGGCAGTAGCGCTTCCTGGGACATAGGTAGAACACGTCTTCTGCTCAGCCCCATCCTCTTCTCTCAGGGGCCTTTCACCACACACCTGTGGAGGATAGTATCAGGCAGAAAGAACTCAAGTGAATTCCAAGCAAGCCTCTTCCTCGCATGGTCCAGCGGGTTCCATGAGAAGAAGCTTCCCCTTCTCTGCCCTGACACTGTCTGTGCAGGTTCTCCTCTGCCTTGTTCATCAGAACTCCTCAGCCATCTTTCCCCCTTTTATTCTCCAGGCAGGAGTCAGACAGTCACTCAGCCAGAGTGATACAAACGCAGAACAAATCACATTGCTGCCTTGCTTGAAATCCTCCTAAGGCTCTGCTTTCAACTTAGACTAAAGCTCCAAGTCCTTGACTAGCTGGAAAATTCCCAAGCATGGCTGTCCCTGCACCCCAAGCTCAGCCCACAGCACTCAAGTCACACCAGCCTTCTTCTGGCTTTCCAAACAAACCCAGAAAACCTTATTCCTAAGGGTCTTCATGCATGTGTCTGTCTGGTGACTCCAGGAGCTAAACCCAATGCTCTCCTTCTGTTCACCCAGGTCTAGACTGAAATGATGCACTCTGCAAAAAGACCTTCTTGATCATTGCAGTTGCTTTCCCCACAGCAATGGGTTTTATTTTCTCTCTACCATTGTCTCACTCTAAAATGACTTGTCTTTAGACTATAGACCAAACATGATTGCCACTCAATGCCTATTTTGCAAACCATAACACCCAAAAGGAGATAGAGAACAAAGGGGAATGCCCTGCCACAGAGGCAGAGTGGGATGGGGGGGGGGATGGGGGGGAGGGATACTGGGATCCGTGGTGGTGGGAAATGGGCACTGGTGGAAAGATGGGTATTTGATCATTGTATAATTGAAATCCAAGCACAACATTTGTAAGTCTACAACTGTACCTCATGGTGTCTACTAATAAAAATTAGAAAAAAATGACTTAACTTATTTTCTGTCTACCTGATATCATGATACACCCTTTCAGAGCAAGGACCTTGTCCTCTTTGTCCAGCACTATCTCCTTAGTTTATATATTAGATACTCAATAAATACTTGTTTAATGAATGAACAAGTGAATCATCTTGGCCGGGGACAGCAGATAGACTTTAATCACAAAAGGAAAGAAGGTCAGATGTCTGTGTCTCTGGTGTCTGAGTCAGTTGGACTGGGAAGGAAGACACACAGTACTAGCTGGAAAGACAATTGATGAGACACAATGTGGAAGGGAAGAGAATAGTCGGTGAATGCTAACCCCACAGACAAGTGAGAAAGAGAGTGGGATTCAGAGTGGGGAATCATTCAGGAATGGTCAAACACAGAGTCTAATAAGATGATCTTCTGTCCAAGGGGAGCTCTTCAGATTCCTTTCTCTAGTATTCCCATAATCTTGGCACATTTCTTGGCTTCCCACTGAACAGAAAAAAATTAGGCCTTGAACTCGTCCCTCCATCAACTCCTTCCTTTCTGTGTCCATCCCCTTCTTCAAGCTTTCAATAGGGAATATAGGGTTCAACCTTCCATGCTTGCTCCCTTTACATCTGCCCCTACACCACATGGCATTCGCATTCATGTCCTGCTCACTGGCTCTATTTGATGCCACCAACCCCTTCAATGACATGCAAGAATAGAATTGGTTAATAGACCAAAAAATGAGAAAAATCTCACCATCTTCAGAAAAGACAGCCTTTACAATTGTATACCAGCCTGTCATTTCCCTACCTAAAATGCTCCCACAGCTTCCATCCAGTCTTCTTATTAAGACCTAAAAAGGCCCATATGCCCTGGCGCTCAGCTACACGCACCCCCCATAAACACACACTCACATTTGCTGGCTTCCATCCAGCCCTGCCAGCCTTCCCGCTGTTCCTCCAGCTCTGCAAGCTTGTTCCAGCCTGCAGGCCTTAGCACTTAAGACTCCCTCTGCCACTGTGCTGACACCCACATCTTCCCTTCGTGCGCGTCTCTGCTCAGACATTCCTCCTCAGAGAGGCCATGCCAACAACATAATTTGCAAGGCCTAGTGCACCAGGAAAATGCTAGCCTGGACCCCTCGTTCAAAGGGCAGGAGCGGGACTGGAGAGCTAGTAAGGGGCTCGTCTTGCACACCAACTTGGTTTGATCCATATCACCATGTGGTCCTCATATCACAAAGCCAGGGGTAGCTTCTACCACTGCTGAGTATGTTCCTAAATCCCCCTAAAAATTAAAGGGCAGGAATAAAAGTTTCCCCCTTTTTTTCTGATGATCTGTCCTGATCTGTCATGGGGTGTTTTGATGTCATTTATGTCATGTCTGGCAAAAGTTTTCTTGTGGGCTAAATGCAAGTCTTTGTAAGTGACCTTGCCCTGTGTCCACACAGGCTCCCACGGAGGCACAGAATGGCTATAGTCTGTTGGGACCCTGGGGAACAGGTAGACAAGGACCTCAATTAGATGACAGGAGGCAGAACCAGGTCACAGTTGAGTCCTCAAGTCCTGGACTCATACTCCAATGCCCCACCAAACTTACTCTACAAGGACAAGCTCAGAAATAACATAATAAAGTTTAGAATGGTGAATCGCAGAGAAAAAAGAACCTTTGGGCAGAGACTTCACATGACAGTAATGACTCCTGTAATTGGATTTGTCACCTGCCTGAAGTTGGTCTTGCAGAGGGGGTGTTCTTTACTTCTAGATTCCAACAGGTATTCTAGCCTCATTGCTTCATTTCTACCTTTCTCCATTACCCTCATTTTCTTTTTTTTAAAAACTCAATATTAAGTACTTTATGTAGAACATTTGACATTATTATAAATATTTAGACATCAAAGTAAGGTATAAAGCCAGTGAATTGACTTTTCACATTTTTCAATCAGAAAATAATTCTCCAACTTCTATATTCTGTAGAAGAATATAATTTAAAGAATTATAATAGTCTTTGAACAAAGTTGAGTGGGTAATTAGAATATTCATATTTTAAAAAAATTTTATTAGTGAAACACCATGAGGTACAGTTGTACAATGATTGAGTACTCATCCCTCCACCAGTGCCCATTCTCCACCTCCAATGCTCCCAGAATCCCTCCCAAACCCCCACAGCCCATCTCGCCTTACCCCTGCAGCAGGGCATTCCTTTTTTTCTCTCTCTCCTTTTGGGGGCTGTGGTTTGTAAAAGAGGCATCGATAGCCTTCATGTTCAGTCTATATTATACTTTCAGCATGCATCTCCCATTCTGGGAGGTTCCTCCCACACCTTTTACGTGGTGCTCCCTTCTCTATCTGAGCTGTCTTTCCCCCTAGCATGTGCGGCTGGGCTCCAAGTCATGGAGTGAAAATCCTGGTACATATCTCGGCTATTCTTAGGTGTTAGTCTCCTATTTGGTACTTTATATTTCCCAGATGAATCCAATCTTTCTATGTCTGTCTCCCTCTTTCTTACTCATTTCACTTAGAATGATACTTTCCATGTAGTACCACTTGTATGTAAATTTCATGACTTCATCTTTTCTAACAGGTGCATAGTACTCCATTGTGTAGATGTACCAAAGTTTCTTTCACCAGTCATCTGTTCTCGAGCACTCGGATTTTTCCCCAGATTTTGGCTATACAATACCTGTCTTGCAGTAGTAAAAAGCATTAGAACATTGTATGCATATGGATTTCTATAATTTTGGGAAGGGAATGACATTTTTTTGACATGGATAAAACCAAAAATGTGATACAGCAATTAGAAATTTGCTACACTGGAGAACACAATCAAAAGAATACTTTTAAAAATGTGTTTTTATTTTTATGTTTACTTTTGTTGATCTTTTATGATTTACAATACTTGTGTTACTGGTGCATGCTTTCCAATGCATATATGTCAACACATCACTTATCCCAGTGCACCCACCTCTTATCCCCAGGATCGCAATGTTGCTACTTTCAACAAGCCGCCATCTCAGTTGTGTTGCTCAGTTTATCCTTTGTGTTGCCTTTGCCTTTTGTTGCACCTTATTTTGTATCTTTAAGTTTCACATACATACGAATACCTATTAAACCTACACTTAGCGATTGTGAAGTATAGCTATGAAATTTGTTTAAAAATCATGTAATGCCTTTAAATATGAAAAACATAAAGTTAATAAAGAAGGAAGCAAGTAACTGCTAAGTGTAATGTACTTCTAAAAATTTGATATAATCTTTCTTACTATTTCTCTCTCCCTCTCATCTTTATCAGTTATACACACAGTCACTTTTTCTGTTCCAGTGTAAATGTATGAAGCACTCCTTTAATTGCTAAAAATAATTTCACATTTTATTTTTGCTCTAATTTTATACATGCATGAAAACCTTAATGAATATATAGAAGTAAATAAAGGAAAACGGTGATGAAAACAACAATCTATGTGGCATCTTGAGCTTCTATTTATTTACATATATCTATAAGGATTCCTTTTCTCATTACTTAGGCCTTGATCTTCGATTAGATCATGAAACAAGCTTTTATTTTTGTGTATTTCATTTTTTCACCACACCCAGTAGCTTCCTCTTAGGTCTGTGCTCAGGGATCTCTCCTAGTGGTGCTTAGGGGACAGGATATCAAACTTGGGTTGGTCCATGCAAGTCATGTAACCTAGTCACTGTACTATCACTCTAGCCTAGAACAAACCTTTAAAACCAACATCAACTATGGTGACATTACCTCAAAACAAAGAATGATGTTTTGATGATGAAAGGAGTAAAGAAATTTTTATATTCATTATTATCTCTACCTGATTGTTCTTAAAACTGACAATAAATCACTTATAAATTCTTACTCTACCTTTATTACATGTTTTAAAACACTCTACTGGATACTATTCTATTGAGATCAAAAGGTTGCCCTCTTCCTCACTCTTTTAAGAGCCTCTTTGATATCCTTGTTTCTCAAACTATAGATAAGAGGATTTAACATAGGAATAACAGTAACATAGAACACTGACAGAACCTTGTCTTTTTCTTAGTGATCCCTTCTCCATTCCAGCTGCTTTCTTCCCCCCCACAAACACACACATACCCGCTCCTAATTGGAGACATATTTCTATCTCTGGAGCAATCTTCCTGGCCCTGGTATCTACTGTCCTTGGGGGTCAGTCTCCTGTTATGTTATTTTATACTCCACAAATGAGTATAGTCCTTCTATATCTGTTCCTCTCATTCTGACTGATTTCAAATGATACTCTCCATGTCTATCTACTCATAAGCAACTTGCATGACATCATCTCTCCTAACAGCTGCATAGTATTTCATTGTGTAGATGTATCAAAATTAGAATAATATATTAATATATAAAGTAAGTATTTACTGATGGCATTTTCAAGGTCAGGGGAATGAGACCCATTGTATTTACATTGGACTACAGCTGAAACTAACAAAGACAATGTTTATGGAAACGGTCTTGTGACTGACGTTCCATTCACTCTCAAGGGGATGAACATCTCCAAATGCAACGCTTATGTGTACCTAGGTAGCGAAGTCAACATGACGAAAGACCTTGTACCTGAGTTGCGCAGGAGGAAAATAGTGGCTTGGAACGCCTTCAAGAACATCGAAGAATAGCTAAGAGGACAAAGAACCTCCAGCTCCGGGCACATCTCTTCAATTCTACTGTTCTTCCTGCATTAATATACGCTTCAGAGACCTGAACTCTACGAAAACAGGATGAGAATGCTATTCGTGTCTTCCAAAGAGGAATTGAAAGAGCTATGGTTGGAGTATAACATTTCACTGATATGAGAGAGAATTCAGAGTTCCAACATCCATTGACGGTCAAGAATCAGGGACGCTGTCTCATTTGCCAAGGCATCGAAAATCAGATGGGCTGGACACGTAATGAGATCTGGAGACAACCACTGGACTAGAGCCATTACTGAATGGATTCCACGGGACATCAAAAGATTGCATGTCTGCCCACCCCTGAGATGGACAGACTTCTTCGTCAAGACCCTGAATGAACAGTTAGAGGCTCTTCGTGTTCCCAGAACAAGCAGAAACCATTGGGCTACATTAGCACACAACAGGGAGGAATAGAGACGTTACTGGCGCCTGCTCGAGCAGATCAATGAGTAACGGGATGTCAAGTGATAAAGTGATATAAAATAAAAAGATATTTACAAACCTAGTCTCTGATAAAAGGTTAGATTAATATTCAAAATAACTAAAGTATTCTACAACTTAATATAATAAAACAATCCAATTAAAAATTTGGCATCTATCCCGAATAGGCATTTTCCCAAAGAAGACATTAAAATGGCCAGCAGAACATAAAATGGTAACAGTTTTCACTAATAATCAAGGAAATGTAAATCAAAAACTATAGTAAGATTCGGCAATATCTTACTACCAAAACTACAAGAGATATTAAATGTTAAAATGTATATAATGAGAAGCTTTGTGCATGACTTTGGGAAAGTAAGTTGCTACAAGTACAAAGGAAAATAGTAACTAGAGCCTCTGAAAGTTCAGAGTACAGAGCTAGAGACATACTTAATTTATAAAAGGAAAGCTCAAGCCCGCCCGGACTAGACCCTAAGTTGCCGCCCACAAATGGCTCCTTTGTTTCCTAATGGCCATGATCCCACAGGCACACAAACCAATCTCAGAACCCAACAGGTTCTGGCAGAGATGCTTCTGGACTGTGAACTAAGCTATAGACCCGGGCGGGCCTGGGAGGCGAACGAAATTTATCCCTCTACCTTTTCCAACTTGGTGGCAGCATGGTGACCAACATCTTTTGGAGCTTATTGGACAGAGAGGTATGGTCTTGAAATGATGGGGTTTGCGGGGCCTCTCGGGATGGGGGACAGAACCGGCCCTCCTTCCAGGAAAGACCAGACCTTGAGTTGCCACCCATGAATGGTTCCTCTGCTCCTGAATGGCCATGATCCCAGAGGCACACAAACTGATCTTGGAACACAGCAGCTTTTGGCAGAAATCTCTCTGGACTTAAACCTGAAAGCTTTGTAACTGTTCTCATGGTGATTCAATGAAAAAAGAAAGAAAGAAAGAAAGAAAGAAAGAAAGAAAGAAAGAAAGAAAGAGAGAGAGAGAGAGAGAGAGAGAGAGAAAGAAAGAAAGAAAGAAAGAAAGAAAGAAAGAAAGAAAGAAAGAAAGAAAGAGAAAAACTCAAGTTTGATCCCTGGCACCATAGGGTCTCTGAGTACCATATAAGGCCTTCTTGACCCTGGACAATCCCCAGGATGACTCTGGTTACTTCCAAGCACCACCAGCGAGAACTGAGATGCAGATCCACACCACTGAGCAGAGGACATAGGCATGACCAAGATTCTCTCACTACTGCTTAGGGTGGCACCTATAAATAAAATCATTCTGCCTATATTATACCCAGCTCATCTGTATATATTCAAAGTCAAGAAAAAAGTCATTGACCTAAGTATCCACACCCCTTTGTGAATTATTGGCAAACATTATCCAAACATTTAACCATTCTCCCTTGGCAATTTAAGTGCCCATATAATCAATGAATGATGGAAACTATGTATGAAGAAGGCCCTCCCGTTGTTCGTCGATTTGCTCGAGCGGGCCCAGCAACGTCTCCATTGGAGACTTGGTTGTTACTGTGTTTGGCATATCGAATACATCACGGGGAGCTTGCCAGGTTCTGCCACGTGGGTGAGATACTCTCGGCAGCTTGCCGGGCTCTCCGAGATGGGTGGAGGAATTGAACTCGGGTCGGCCATGTTGGCTGCGTGCAAGGCAAACGCCCTCCGCTGTGCTATCACTCCAGCCCTGTGCTATATACCCTACATTTTAAAGTTCCCAAAAAACTATCAGAATTCTCATCATAAGGGGTAAAATTATAACTATGTGCTGCTATAGATGTTTTTGAGGTGATCATTTTGAATATATACATATATATCAAATTATCATCCCTTCAATGTCATCCATCAACTGTATCTCTGGATACAACGAAATAACTAAAAACATTAGTTCCAATATTGTCTCACTCTATGAAATTCAAGATTATTTTAAGGGCTATGAGAAGAAATTTATGCAAAGGTTTACCATACAATCTATATAGGGGGTCCCAAAGGTGCACCATTTATTGACAGAGACATTAAGAAAGTAAAGGAGTGCATCAACATTTGATATGTAGATCAGAGGTTTGGGTCTTTTACATAACTACCAGAAGGCATCCTTAAAATCTAACGTCTTGACAATTTCCTGTTCTAATTTTGCCCATGCTGCCCCTATCTAAAAGACCATAAATAGTCTTATTTTATGCTAAGCTGGGACATCTTTGAAGCCAACAAGAGTGACAGCACAGCAGTTAAGGAGTTTGCCTTGCACTCGGCCAACCCAGGTTCGATTACGGGCCCCTGTATGGCAGAGCCTGGCAAGCTACCTGTTAGCTCTTTAATATGCCAAATACAGTAAAAAAAACAACGTGCTCTTCATCTCACTGGAGTGAGCAGATGCCATTGGGCTACACTAGTACATGACAGGGACAAATGGAGATGTTACTGGTGCCCGCTTGAGCAATCAATGAGCAGCGGGATGACAAGGATACAGTGACAGTGAAGACCAAAACTATTTTACCAAGGGAATATACCATTATTGGGTTGCTTTATTATTATTATTATTATTATTATTATTAGGGGGATGAATTTCCACAAAACATGAAATTGCAGTTTGCAAAAACATAGAAGGTTTGGAGGGCATTGATAGAGGTAAGGCAGAAGTGAATTCGTTCATGAATCCCAGGTACCTCAATATTTTCAAGATAGGAAATATTGAAAAATAAAGATGCTCATATTCAGAGTTCTAAAGTAGAAAATTATGTTGGAAGTAGAAGAAAAGAGAGAAGGAGCTCCCCAAGTAGGGAGAAACTTAGTATACGGCTAAGTTGACTATGGTTCTTTTTGTGATATTTTTATAGGAAAACTGGGTCTTTGTGTTACAGAACTGGTCTTGCATGTGGTTTGATCCATAAGCCAGTTTTGATCCAAGGCATCCCATATGGCCCACAGGTTTGATCTCCAGCATCCTATATGCTCCCCTGAGCACCACCAGGAGTAATTCCCGAGTGAAGAGCCAGAAGTAACTCCTGAGCATTGATAGGTATGAACGCCCCTCAACAAAAAAATAAAAATAAAACATAAAAAATAAAAGATTTAATGATGCTTTCAGACAGGAAATTTTGAGATATACTCTCGGTAGCTTGCCGGGGACTCCGCCCCTCTCGGAGAGCCCGGCAAGCTACCGAGAGTATTCGATATGCCAGACACAGTAACAACAAAGTCTCCA
>JAOXYA010137067.1:0-10175 GCA_028565675.1 Sorex palustris | reverse complement strand
CTCAGCATGGTGGTGGCTGGTCCTGGAGGTCTTCGGCTGCCGGAGCCCTGGTCAGGGCGGGGAGGAAAGCTCAACCCTCTCCCCTCCGAGGGGTCCCGGCAGCGAGGACAGTCAGGCGCGAGGGCAGAAGACTTTTCAGGTTTTAATACTTAAGCATATTTACAAAATCTTCATAATTTTATTTTCTTTTTAATTATTTTGGTTTGGGGCCAGACCTGGTGGTGCTCAGAGGTTACTCCTGAGTTTTGTACTCAGGATTTACTCCTGGTGGTGCTCAGGAGGCCACATGGGATGCTGGGAATCAAACCTGGTTCAGTCGCAGGCAAGGCAAACACCCTACCAGCTGTGCTATCATGCCAGACCCAATCTTTATGAATTTCTTTTGAGTAAATGTATAGTATTTTAACTTTTTCTCTTTTGGACATCAAGAATTATTTCTAATTCTTTTGCTTTTTGTGACCACTAAAGCTTTTTGTATAGTTTTATGATGAACCTCTTTGTGTTTAAAGCTTTTTCTCTACTTCAGGTTATTTTCCTTCTAGTTTCAGAATTTATCTAGAATTAGATTAAAGGTCATTATCATTTTCACAGTTCATGGTGCATGTAGCCCACTTGAAGAGGCTGTCTTGAGGCAAGAAATTTTGAAGCCCCTCTTGGCTCAGAATGTTATAAGGCCCTCCCATAGAGTTGGAGGACTTGCCTATTATAAGATGGAGAGACATATGGGGAAAACTCAGGGATAGAAGTTGAGTCTAGTTACTGGTGACCAAATAAAAAGTTGTCTTCTTGATGATAGCCAGTTTGGGGGTTTTATAATCCCCCTATAAAAACGTGGAACAAAATGCTTATTACTGCGAGCGAACTCCTGCAGGCCAGGCCCTCGTGGCCCAGGGCCCTGCCTCTGGGCCAGCAGCCACATGAAAAGCTCGTTGGGGAGTTCATAAGGAGAGAGGCAGCCAGGAACAGGACTGTGATGGACACGTTCATGTCTTCAAAGTGTGCCAGCGCCCAGGCCTAAGGTTTGATGTTTAAAGGCAAGTTAGGGCCAGGGGTGTGCTCAGTGGGCAGGTACTCACACCTTGCCCGTGGGTGAGGCCCTGGGTCCCCCTCTGGCACTGTAAAAATATAAGCCTGAAAATGTTTATATTAGTACAGAAAGTCACACCTGGAAAATAGCTGAGAGGTCCGTGTACTCGTTGTACTGAGTCGTTGGTAGCGGTACTCAATGCCAGTGTGTGTTTTCATGGTGTGTGTGTGTGTGTGTGTGTGTGTGTGTGTGTGTGTCCTGAGTGCTGACCAGGCTGCCTGTAAAGCCTTGTGTTTCTCCTTGCAGCTGGGCCTGCCCTTCCCCTGCCTGTGCCGTGTGCCCTGCAACACGATGTTTGGGTCACAGCATCAGATGGTGAGTCCTGCCCCGGGCTCTGTGGGACCCAACAGAGCCGCAGGTGACACTGCCCTTTCATCCCAGACTGGATGTGCAGGCATCCAGACAGCTAAAGGCCAGCTGACTGCTCATACGACACATGCTTCTGTGTTTGAGTAGCCACGAAGCGACTGGCATATAGGCTGAAGGCTGCCTGGCGCTTGAGGAACCTCAAAACCTACTGTGTTACCTGCTTTCGGTGGGCCCACGCAGTCCGAGTGAGCACCGGCTGTTCCTCCTAACGTCCTCGCTGGGAAATGGTTCTCGCGGTGGCCTCTGTGAAGGGGCAGGTTTTTAAAAACCATTGAAGGAGATTCTTCATGGTAATCTTGGGAATGAATTCTGCTTAATCGTAGACATTCAGGCCGTAAGAAGTCAGAAGCAAAAAAGATAGATTTTAGGATCTCGCATCTCTTTTGTTCAAGGTAGTTTGATTTTCTGCTTCAAGGAAATCAGAAAATGATAACATTAGATTCATCCTTGACACTTTTTTTTTTAGGGAACTGAGAGATCATTTTCTTTAAATATTAATGCTTAATACCAGAAAAATGTTGATCTGATATATTCTGGTTTTACTTAATCTCCCTTAATTGCTGTTTCTAATTAATCCTCAAAGGAAACCCTTGGTGATTAGCAGAAACCAAAAAATTGTCCAGTAAGAATTATTTTGAGTGATTAAGAGCTAACTGATGCTTTTAGAAGTCAACTTTTTTTCACCATTATGTAGCTTTTATGCCTGTCACCTCATGACTTTATGATTTATCTTTTCATCCAAGGATGTTGCTTTCCTGGAGAAACTGATCAAAGATGATATCGAACGAGGAAAACTTCCCCTGTTGCTTGTTGCAAATGCTGGTAGGTGGCAGGAACCTGAATCTTCACTCTGAATGTCAGAGTCAGAGTACATGGCCATGCAAAGGCCACGCCGTGAGCACTTGTGCTGTGTGCAGGGGGCGCTGTCAGCAGCTCTGTGGAGGAAGACCACGGGTGGCTCCTTACATGCCCCTTAGTTGAGGTTTTGTTTGGGATGTGGCTTTGCGTGTGGACTTTTTCATTTAGATTGTCAGCACTTCTCTGTCTTCTGCTGCATATGCATCACTTCTCTATTAACTGTTTTGTTTGTTTTTGTTTCGGGGTCACACTCAGCAGTGTTCAGAGGTTACTCCAAGCCCTGTACTCGGGAATTATTCCTGGTGGTGCTCGGGGAACTATATGGGATGCCAGGGATCGAACCTGGGTGGCCGCATGCAAGGCAAACGCCCTCCCCACTGTACTATCTCTCCAGCCCCTCAATTTAATTTTATAACACACAATTCACCTGGCAAACAGCTTGCTGGTCCATCTCCCCTTTCTGCTCAGATCATAGTCCTCAGCATCATACTTAAAGTTCTAGACTGTAGTAAGGCAAGAAAAACAGTGACATATGGCCCGGAAAGGAAGAGTGCATCTGGGGTTGGGGATAAGCCGGGGGAAGAGCATCTGCTTTACAGGCATGAAGCCAAGAGTTCGATCCCTAACAGCGCGCCACATGCTGGTGGCTGCACCATGGCCAGAGTGAGACCACTGCAGCATGTGGGCTCTGCGGCCCTGTGCTGCCGGCAGTGGACACTTCGGCCACGCTCCGTGAGCCACATCACCACGGCGGGCACAAGGAAACCGGGAGAAAGAGAAGAAACTATTTGTTTGCAGGTGATGTGATTACAGGATTAGAAAGTCCGAAGACAGCTGAAGAAAATTATTGAACTAATAAGCAGGTCTAGCGAAATTAGGGTTTTGTGTACTGTCAGCCAACAACCAAGATATTGAGTGAAATTGCCTATATAATTAAAATGTCACATCCCATGCAAATGTCGTAACCACTATACTGTCACTCCAACGCCCTGATAAGCTCATTCTTTATAAGGATCTAGGAATAGCCAAAATAATTTTGAAAAAAAATAAAATATAAAAGCCATACCTTCCCTGATTTTCAGATAGTCTGAAAGTACAGGTAATTAAGAGATTATGGAATTAATTGAAGAGAATAGAGAATTCAGAAATAGATTGTGTGTGTGTGTGTGTGTGTGTGTGATCACAGGATTTTATTTTTTTACAGACATGCCTAGTTAATTCAAGAGACAAAGAATTTTTCTTTTTATGCCAGTGGTCCTGAAACTACCTCTTAAACCTCCTAACTCTTGAAAAGAAAACTTGAGTGATCAAAAGCACATTAAGATTGCGTGTGTCCAGCTGCTGGAGAGACGCTTGCCCTGCATGTGGCTGCCTGGGTTTGATCTCCAGCACCCTCGCTGGTCCCATGAGTGATCCCTGAGCACAGAGGCAGATGTATGACCTGATCGCCAGGTACGGCCCAAAAGCACACAAAGATTGCGTGTGCCCGGGCCTGGGGAGAGGGTCCATTAGGCAAGCCATTTGCTTCGCATGCAGCCCGCCCTGGTTCAATCCCTGGCACTGCATATGGTCCCCTGAGCCCTACCAGGAGTGATCCCTGAGCGCAGCAGAGCCAGAGGGAACCCCTGAGAGCAGTGCTGGGTGTGGCCCAAAATTTATGGTCTGTCGCTTACCTCGATAAGTTGAGGTAGCGTCTATCATCACAGACATATAATAAGAGGAGAAGGCGAGGAAGGGAATTTTGTATATGACCCTGGGATTTACTCCAGAGTCGCACAGGTAACACAGCTGTCATGGGGCAGGGTCGCTCGGGGCAGCTTCCCCACAGGACCCTGGTGTCTTTTTGAACCGAGGTTTGCGGCATTTCACCGTCTCCCTTTAATTTCTGTTCCCCCACCTCTGCCTCTGGTCGGGAGCTTAGTAACTGCATGGGCTTCAGATCCTGCGTATCAGTGAGATAATTCAGTATTTGTCTTTGGTTTATTTTGCTTAGCATAACCCCTTCACTGTCCTTTCATGTCACCGATAGCGGAGTGTCTATGTTAAGGTTATGTTAATGGCTGAGTAAGATTCCATTGTGTACACGTGTGCTTGTGTCTGACAACTTTCTTGCTCACTTCTCCGGCTGCCCATCTAAGCTGTCCTATATCTTGGTGGTGTTGGGGTTACATGCGGTATCCATAAGTCAAACTCATTGAACTGTGCACTGTAGTGAACTGGGGAAAATAGTGTTCCTCAGAAAAGCCACTCCTTTGTTCCTGTATATTCAGAAGACATGGACCGTTCCCCTGCCCCAGCCCGTCCCTTGTAGGGGGACTGGGGTGGGGGCTGCAGTCTCCTTTAGATGTGTGACTACATTGCCAGCGCCAGAGTAGATACTCCAGGTCTCCTAGGGAGATTTGGGAAGCAGCCACCCCAAATCTTATCAAGTCATTACAGAGTAAGTGGTTCTTGGCATACAGGGCACGTCAGCGTAATAAACCCTTCATCTGCAGTTGGCAGGTGACCTGGTGGGGGCTCCCAGGGCCTCACCCAGTGTTGCGTGGGGGGCCGTAGGGTGGCGGGGATTAAACTCAGGCTCACGCTGCCGTGACTAACAAAGGAAAGTGGGAAGGATATTTGAGCACGTGGAGCGGGGCAGCACTGGTGAGGGCGGGCTCGCCGCATGCCAGCTGGTGAGTGCCAGGGTTAGCCACGGCGCCTGTCCGAGAGCCACGCCAGGCAGGAATGTGTCTGAACTTCGAGATCGTCAGGGGAAGCCGAAGAGAAACCCGGCCCAATACGAGGGTCAGTAGGTGCCCCCACAGCCTCAGTGGGCGGGTTGACTGTCTCTCGTGAATCAGTGCAACAGTTACCTAGGGAGGATCCAGGGAGTTTCAGCCAGACTGGATCTTGCCAATCTTCTGTGGGGAAGCACACTCTGAAACCTGCACTGTCAGTTAGGAGTAAGCCGGTCCCCGAGGAACGTCTTGGTAAAGTGGTCGTGGCCTTGCCCCCTGGGTGGCAGTGCCTGTAGTGCGTGCAGGGAGATACCTATCCCTTCTTCCCTATGTCTGCCCCCAGGGACCGCAGCTGTGGGCCACACGGACAAGATCGGCCGCCTGAAAGAGCTGTGTGCGCAGTACGGCATCTGGCTCCACGTGGAGGGGTGAGTCGGAGAAGCTGGTGGGGCTCTGAGGGCGCTGACGCGTGGACAGTCAGCTTCTCACTTGGTCCTGCCATTATCACGATGGCACGAGAGCAGCGGAACGCGCGTTGACAAAGGGAGAACGGTGCGGAATTCAGGTGGGCAAGGGTCAGAATTGGCCTCGGCACAGGGCCAGCCAGGACACAGTTTCCTCTTTGTCCCCGCCCACCCCCGTGGCCCCTTCTGTGGCCTCCCGCCTGCACCATTGGCTCTTCCTGAGCCCAGGTGCCGCCGCCAGGGGAATGGATTTCTCGAAGTCCTTGAAAGCTTGTAGTCTGACAGTGGAGAGGAGACTGGCTTCCCAGAGGCCTTTGGGGTCCTGCCAAGAGAAGGGGTGGGGGCTACAGGGAGCTATGGTAGTCCCCAGCACATCACACAGGTGGATTTCCTTGGTATGTTGGCCCTGTGCGGGACAATGATTCCTGGCACAGAGGCGTTGTGGAAGAGATAAGACAGGGTACCCAGTGTCCTAAGGAAGGAGACATTTCCTGAAAGACGTTTGACCGGGAACACAGTTTCACCCTGAATGTGCGCACAGAATGTTTGGGACCCTGAAACCGTGTTCCCGGTCAAACGTCTTTCAGGGTCCCAAACATTCTGTGCGCACGTTCTTTGTGACCATTCGGGAAGCCGGGGACAGCTCCAAGACCACGGGCCGTGGCCACTCTGCCTTTGGGAAGCACAGACTTAGTGAGTAAGCCTGGCACCTCGGTTCTTAGGTCGCCCTTTTTCGTTCCAGGGTGAATCTGGCAACGTTGGCCCTGGGCTATGTCTCCTCGTCAGTGCTGGTATGTGGTTGATTTACTAGAGACTGTGGGGTTTAAGGAGTTGAAACCCACTGGGTCTTGTCTTTGGCGGCACTTGAGAGTTTTTATGCGTGGAGGAGGGGTTGGGCTGCGTGTGTTGGGACAGGCCGACAAACAGTCGTTCTCTCTCTGGTAGGCCGCGACCAAGTGCGACAGCATGACCCTGAGCCCTGGCCCCTGGCTGGGCCTGCCCGCCGTTCCTGCGGTGACGCTTTACAAGCACGACGACCCGGCCTTGGTACCAGCACCTGCCACATCCCCGGGGGTGGAGGATGAGCTCGGGTGGTTCTGCCGTCTCTGGTCGGCTCTGGCTCACACCCCCCACTCCCCCAACCCCCCCCCCCCCACCCCCTTGTTGACTCTCACAGGCTTTAGTGGCGGGCCTGACATCGAATAAGCCTTCAGACAAGCTCCGGGCCCTGCCCCTGTGGCTGGCTCTCCAGTACCTGGGCCTGGACGGGATCGTGGAGAGGATAAAGCACGGCTGTCAGCTGGTGAGTGGAAGCGGGAAGCAGTCACAGGTGTGTGACGGCAGAAGAGACGGAGCAGTGCCCGCTGCTTTACCGTCCGAAACCAGCCCCGGGCTGCCTCGCCTCATGGGCAGGCGTACCTCCACGGTGCCCCTGCATTTATGTGCTCGCGTCTTCCGAGCCCTGGGGTCACCTCAGCCTTTGTTTCCCAATGGCATCGGGTCAGAAGGAATGCGGTGTTGGCACGGGACGAGAAAGGAGCTCGCCCCGGTGAGGGCTGAGGGGTCGACAGGGCAGCCTGGGGTCGGTGGGACATCCCCAGACGGCTCAGGGGTGCGGAGGCTGGGGCGCCTGTTTCTGACACCAGCTAGCTGGTCCAGGCTGGGAGACTCCGGGGGCGGCTGTGGTTCTGTCCCTCTCGGGGACTCTGGTTGGGAACAGTGGCTGTGCCCTGCCTGTCGCTCGGCACACAAAGTCACGTCATCTCTGTGCACCCGCACGGCGGTCTGACCACGGTCTCGAAGCACTTTGCCCTCCCTCTGTTTTTATTTTCTTCTCTGGAGAATAGGGGTGGTGGTACCCCACAGCGTTGTTCAGAGGGCTGAGTCCAGACAGCCAGAACTTGGGGCCGTGTGGGCCTACAGCTGCATCTGTACTCACTCATCTTCTAGGGGAATGATCAGTTCCCCAGTTGTCTTTTTTGGTTTTGGCATCCGTGGGGGTGGGGGAGGGTTTGCGGCTCTAGCCGGCAGTGCCTGGGGCGCTGTCCCAGCTCTGTGCTTGCAAGTCACTCCTGGAGGTGCTCAGAGGCCCAGGGGGTGCTGTGGACTGAACCCAGCCTCCTGTGTGCAGGGCACATGCTCAGCCCTTTGAACCGACTCTGACCTGTAGTGTCATTTTCAGTTTAAGAAAAATCACGCTGTTCCAATTGCTGTAGCAGTCATCCTCTGATTTGTAAAGTCAGGACAGTTTGTTCTACCTTTAGTTTTTAACGAGCTAGATATATTTCAGTTAGTTTCATTCTTACACTCACAGTGTGAGAATCCCTGCACCACATTTTTGTTTGGTTTGCTTTGGGGGCCACACCTGGCAGTGCTTGGGGCTGACTCTTGGCTCTGTGCTCAGGAGTCACTCCTGGTGGTACTCGGCCCATCTTGGATGCCACGATGGAACCCTGGTCAGCCCTACCCATTGCGTTACCTCTCCAGCCCCCTGCACCACATTTTTTTAAATAATTTCCTTAGCAGGCTCTTGGCTCCCAGGTGGAGAGCTAGTTCTTTGGAAAGAGAAGCCAGTATTGCACTGATAAATAACTCTGCGGGGAAGCTTAGACCCTCAGGAGAGTTCCTTGGGTCGCCATAGCTTATCCAGGAAAAGGATATTAACAAGCTACCTCTTGGGTCCCTTCAGCTCTGGCGTCTTTCTGCACGCAAGCAGTGCAGTGGGGCTGGTCTCAGGTACTCCTGAGCCCAGTGAGGGTCTCTCCTGCCGACGCACCTGCTTCTGGCCTGGCAGGGTGGCAGCGGTGGTGACCTGCAGCTCGGGCCTGTCACAGAGCCGTTCACTGCGGAGCAGATCAGCAGCATCCTGTGTTCACCCTCCTGGCCCCTGGCTTCAGCCACAGGGACCTGAGCGTCTATTCACTCAGAGGCAGGCGCCCGAGTCCCAGATACGCTGCCTCGTTCGATTCCCACAGCTCCACTGTCCAAGGGCCACTGGCATGTGGGCAGAAGTTGTCTCTTTGGGGACCTCTGCAGTGTCCTGTGCACAGTAAAGAGTCCCCAACTAGGATGCATACACTCAGATGACGCTGTTCCTTACATCCGGGCACTGACCGTGTCTCAGTTGGCTTCATCTCCACGATCTCATGGGATAGGCAGGTTTGTTGCTGAGAGAAGCAATGCTCAGAGTTCGAGTGACTTCCCGGGGCGCAGCCAGACCGCCCCGGTTCAGGGGTAGGTGCAGGGTCTGCACGTCCCGCTCTGACCAACCTTTGCACGCAGGAGTTTGTTTTTAGTGGGTGACTAGGGTGCTGAGAGGTGATGAATGGAGGGGAGGAGGAAAGGCTTTTCTTGGATTGTCATTGTCCCTCCCCTGAAACGCCGGGGGAAAGCTGCAGATGCAGAAGCGGGAACCTTGACAGGCCGAGTAGAAATGACCCGGCACACGTGGCCTGTGCACCTCGGCTCTGTGGAGACCTCGTGGCTCCGGAGACGGGCCGCGTCAGCCTGTCGAAACCGCATGTGCTTCTTTGTGTCGTTGCAGAGTCAGCGGTTACAAGAGAATCTGAAGAAAGTGAGCAACATCAAAATCTTGGTATGGGATTTCGTCTGTTGTTGGCATGAGTGTTAATCGTCACTGAGAGTGACTCTAGGGGATTTCGGTTGCCCCACGAGAGCACGTGCTTTGAGAGACCCGCACAGGTCCTGACACCCGAATTCAGCAGCTGGCGGAGAGCCTGGAGAGGCCCCGTGCACTGCTTGCCTCCTTGCGTTGTTTTTTATGCAGTTCGTTTGCCTTGTTCTGGGGAAGTTTAGACTTGCAAAAGAAAAGAAAAAGAAACTTTGGGTTTGCAGCTCGCGCTTCAGGCCCGTGCTCTGCCTCGAACGTGCGTCTCTCCGGCACCTCTTGCCTTGCTGCACTCTGGGGAAGCCCATGTTCCCTCCCGGTCGTATTTCCCCTTTCTCTCCTTTCACATCTTCCTATGCAAGTTTCTTGCAATTAAGAAAAGCTGCCTTGGGGCTGGAGCGATAGCACAGCGGGTAAGGCATCTGCCTTGCACGCAGCCAACATGGTCGACCCTGGTTCGATTCCCAGCATCCCATATGGTCCCCCGAGCACCACCAGGAGTGATTCCTGAGTGCATGAGCATCGCCGGGTGTGACCCAAAGAGCAAAAAAAAAAAGCTGCCTTGGCGCATATGCTGCCCGAGCCCCTGTGCTGCTTGCGCCCATGTGGCCAAGCACATGTGGTGCCCGAGCACATGTGTCGCCCGCATCTCCCCTCTTGAGAGAGGTGTACTTTCATGCTTTTGTGTCTCATACTAGGACGTGTCTAGGGGCTCTCTCCGCCCTTGGAGAAGCCTGTGTTCTCTTGAGTACGTTACTCTCTCACTCTCTCTCCCTCCATACCTAAAAATCCTCCAAATAAAATCTATTTACTTTAAAAAAAAAAAAAAGCTGCCTTGCTTTAGGGATTTTAGACACCCATCTTTCAAAAATGGGGTGGGGCAAACAAAGGGTGTTGGGAGGATCCGCCCAGGATGGGAGAAGCAGGCTGAAAGTAGACTATAGACCAGACATGATTGCCACTCGATGCCTGTTTTGCAAACCACAGCACTCAAAAGGAGAGAGAGGGAAATTCCCCGCCACAGAGGCAGGGTGGGATGGGGGCTGGGG